>JAWPHD010019409.1:0-35808 GCA_037043455.1 Cyrtodaria siliqua | reverse complement strand
CTTTGACCTGTGCCTACCACCATACCATTTCTCCACTTGTCTACCCCCACTGACCTGTACCTACCACCATACCATTTCTCCACTTATCTACTCCCTTTGACCTGTGCCTACCACCATACCATATCTCCACTTATCTATCCCCCGTTGACCTGTGCCTATCACCATTTCTCCACCTATCTACCCCATTTATCATGTGCCTATCACCATTTCTCCACTTATCTACCCCTTTGACCTGTGCCTATCACCATTTCTCCACTTATCTATCCCCTTTATCATGTGCATATCACCATTTCTCCACTTATCTACCCCATTTGTCCTGTGCCTATAACCATTTCTCCACTTATCTACCCCATTTGTCCTGTGCCTATCACCATTTCTCAACTTATCTACCCCCTTTGACCTGTGACTACCACCATACCATTTCTCCACTTATCTGCCCCCTTTGACCTGTGCCTATCACCATTTCTCCACTTATCTACCCCCGTTGACCTGTGCCTATCACCATTTCTCCACCTATCTACCCCATTTATCATGTGCCTATCACCATTTCTCCACTTATCTACCCCTTTGACCTGTGCCTATAACCATTTCTCCACTTATCTATCCCCTTTATCATGTGCCTACCACCATTTCTCCACTTATCTACCCCCTTTGACCTGTGCCTATCACCATTTCTCCACTTATCTACCCCCTTTGACCTGTGCCTATCACCATTTCTCCACTTATCTATCCCCTTTATCATGTGCATATCACCATTTCTCCACTTATCTACCCCATTTGTCCTGTGCCTACCACCATACCATTTCACCACTTATCTATCCCCTTTGTCCTATGCCTATAACCATTTCTCCACTTATCTATCCCCTTTATCATGTGCCTATCACCATTTCTCCACTCATCTACTCCTTTTGTCCTGTGCCTATCACCATTTCTCCACTTATCTACCCCCTTTGACCTGTGCCTACCACCATTTCTCCACTTATCTACCCCCTTTGACCTGTGCCTACCACCATTTCTCCACTTATTTACCCCCTTTGTCCTGTGCCTACCACCATTTCTCCACTTATCTATCCCCTTTATCATGTGCATATCACCATTTCTCCACTTATCTACCCCCTTTGACCTGTGCCTACCACCATTTCTCCACTTATCTACCCCCTTTGACCTGTGGCTACCACCATTTCTCCACTTATCTACCCCCTTTGTCCTGCGCCTACCACCATTTCTCCACTTATCTATCCCCTTTATCATGTGCCTATCACCATTTCCCCACTTATCTACCCCCGTTGTCCTGTGCCTATCACCATTTCTCCACTTATCTACCCCTTTGACCTGTGCCTATCACCATTTCTCCACTTATCTATCCCCTTTATCATGTGCATATCACCATTTCTCCACTTATCTACCCCATTTGACCTGTGCCTATCACCATTTCTCCACTTATCTATCCCCTTTATCATGTGCCTATCACCATTTCTCCACTTATCTACCCCCGTTGTCCAGTGCCTACCACCATTTCTCCACTTATCTACCCCTTTGACCTGTGCCTATCACCATTTCTCCACTTATCTATCCCCTTTATCATGTGCATATCACCATTTCTCCACTTATCTACCCCATTTGTCCTGTGCCTACCACCATACCATTTCACCACTTATCTATCCCCTTTGTCCTGTGCCTATAACCATTTCTCCACTTATCTATCCCCTTTATCATGTGCCTATTACCATTTCTCCACTCATCTACTCCCTTGGTCCTGTGCCTATCAACATTTCTCCACTTATCTACCCCCTTTGACCTGTGCCTACCACAATTTCTCCACTTATCTACCCCCTTTCACCTGTGCCTACCACCATTTCTCCACTTATCTACCCTCTTTGTCCTGTGCCTACCACCATTTCTCCACTTATCTATCCCCTTTATCATGTGCCTATTACCATTTCTCCACTCATCTACTCCCTTGGTCCTGTGCCTATCACCATTTCTCCACTTATCTACCCCCTTTGACCTGTGTCTACCACCATTTCTCCACTTATCTAACCCCTTTGACCTGTGCCTACCACCATTTCTCCACTTATCTACCCCCTTTGTCCTGTGCCTACCACCATTTCTCCACTTATCTATCCCCTTTATCATGTGCCTATCACCATTTCTCCACTCATCTACTCCCTTTGTCCTGTGCCTTTCACCATTTCTACACTTATCTACACCTTTTGACCTGTGCCTACCACCAATTCTTCACTTATCTACCCTTTGACCTGTGCCTATCACAATTTCTCCACTTATATATCCCCTTTATCATGTGCATATCACCATTTCTCCACTTATCTACCCCATTTGTCCTGTGCCTACCACCATACCATTTCACCACTTATCTATCCCCTTTGTCCTGTGCCTATAACCATTTCTCCACTTATCTATCCCCTTTATCATGTGCCTATTACCATTTCTCCACTCATCTACTCCCTTGGTCCTGTGCCTATCACCATTTCTCCACTTATCTACCCCCTTTGACCTGTGCCTACCACCATTTCTCCACTTATCTACCCCCTTTGTCCTGTGCCTATCACCATTTCTCCACTTATCTATCCCCTTTGTCCTGTGCCTATCACCATTTCTCCACTTATCTACCCCCTTTGACCTGTGCCTACCACCATTTCTCCACTTATCTACCCCCTTTGACCTATGCCTACCACCATTTCTCCACTTATCTACCCCCTTTGTCCTGTGCCTACCACCATTTCTCCACTTATCTATCCCCTTTATCATGTTCCTATCACCATTTCTCCACTTATCTACCCAGGTTGTCCTGTGCCTATCACCATTTCTCCACTTATCTACCCCTTTGACATGTGCCTTTCACCATTTCTCCACTTATCTATCCCCTTTATCATGTGCATATCACCATTTCTCCACTTATCTACCCCCGTTGTCCAGTGCCTATCACCATTTCTCCACTTATCTACCCTTTGACCTGTGCCTATCACCATTTCTCCACTAATCTATCCCCTTTATCATGTGCATATCACCATTTCTCCACTTATCTACCCCATTTGACCTGTGCCTATCACCATTTCTCCACTTATCTATCCCCTTTATCATGTGCATATCACCATTTCTCCACTTATCTACCCCATTTGACCTGTGCCTATCACCATTTCTCCACTCATCTACTCCCTTTGTCCTGTGCCTATCACCATTTCTCCACTTATCTACCCCCTTTGACCTGTGCCTACCACCATTTCTCCACTTATCTACCCCCTTTGACCTGTGCATATCACCATTTCTTCACTTATCTACCCCCTTTGTCCTGTGCCTATCACCATTTCTCCACTTATCTTTCCCCTTTGTCCTGTGCCTATCACCATTTCTCCACTTATCTACCCTCTTTGACCTGTGCCTACCACCATACCATTTCTCCACTTATCTACCCCCTTTATCATGTGCCTATCACCATTTCTCCACTCATCTACTCCCTTTGTCCTGTGCCTATCACCATTTCTCCACTTATCTACCCCTTTTGACCTGTGCCTACTACCATACCATTTCTCCACTTATCTACCCCCTTTGACCTGTGCCTATCACCAATTCTCCACTTATCTACCCCCTTTGACCTGTGCCTATCACCAATTCTCCACTTATCTACCCTCTTTGACCTATGCCTATCACCATTTCTCCACTTATGTACCTATTAGCAATGATATGCTTGAAAGTGTGGAACTAATACAAATCAGTGAATGTACATATGTATACCAGTGTCAGTTTTAGTCATAATTTCTTAAATTGTCACATTTTATATTGTGAAGTTTGCTTTGTAGATGGTCTTTATATCAATCAATTAGCATGTGACTGAGATTAAGCATCAAGCGAATCAAACATTGATCAAAGATTGCATTTTGTGTATTCATTGCCATATTACAGTATCAACACACTTTTGTGTTGTCAACATGTGTGTATTCACTGCCATATCACAGTATCAACACACTTTTTGTTTTGTCAATGTGTGTGTATTCACAGGGAGTAAGTATACAGGGAGGAGAAACGGATCGTTTTGCCATTTTATGTTGTCGCGCGTGTGTTTCACTACTGCGTGAAAATGACTACTTCCGGTTGTTTCGCGCGTGTGTGAAAAACAGCAATTTCTTATAAATTATTACACTTACAAACCCAATAAAGGTGCGAAATGTAAGCATAAGTATTATTTATTCATATTGTGACCTCTGATACAGAGCGTGTATTTGTTTGCATGTATAAAAGCACATTTTTACTGACGGTTCCGTGTAACAAAGATGGCGCCACTCTGCGCCAATTAAAAAATGATGACAGTGTATAGCTATTGCAAATGAGATACGAGACTACTGGTTATTTAGGCATTAATACTAACAAAAGGTGAATAGTAGACATATTTATCTTTGTCAAGAAGGTAATTTCATGGTGGTGATTATAAGACAAAGCCTAAAAAGAGGTGATGAAAATGTGCCTTTTGAGATATCAACTGAAATTTTAAATTTTTTAAATTAACAAGAGGCCAAAGAGGGCCTGTGGACGCTCTACTGGCTCAAGATAAAGTTTATGTATAAGGGGCCACAAGTCTTTCAAAAATCATTCAACCAGAACATGGCAATGACAGGTGCAACTAGGCTTAGTACTGATCATTCTCGCCAAGATTCGCTGAAATCTGGCAAAGAGTTCAGAAGAGACTAATCTGGACAAAGTTTGTGTATTAAAACATTTTAAGGGTCACAACTCTGCCAAAAATCAGTCAACCGAAATATGGCGATGATATGCACAACTAGGCTTGATACTGATCATCCTTGTCAAGTTTCGTCAATATCCAGCCAGGGGTTCAGGAGAACTAGCCCGGAAAAAAACTGTGGTATCAAAATTCTTTAAAGGGCCATAACTCTGCCAAATATCTGTAAACCTGGAACGTGATGACAACATGCACAACTAGGCTTGGTGCTGATCATCCCTGCAAAGTTTCATTGAAATCTGGCAAGGGCTTCAGGAGAAGTAGATCAGACAAAGTTTGTGTATTAAAACCTTTAAAGGGCCATAATTCTGCCAAAAAAATCATTCAACTGGAATACGGCAATGATTTGCACAACTAGACATGGAATTGATCATCCCTAAAAAGCTTCGTTTAAATCCGGTCAGGGGTTCAAGAGAACTAGTCAGACGAAAGTTTGTGTATTAAAACCTTTAAAGGGCTATAACTCCGCCAAAATCATTCAACTGGAACACGGTGACTATGTACAACTAGGCTTGGTACTGATCATCCCTGCAAAGTTTCAATGAAATCCGGCCAAATGAAGGCCCTTTCATCTTAATGAGGCCAAGATATATATCACATTTCAGAAAATCAAGGGTCATGACTCCGATGTAAATGGTCCAATCTGGATGGTTTTCGAACTATTGATATTAACAATCTGGTAAAGTTTCTTAAAGATCGGATGAAAGATGAAGGCCCTATCGTCTTGAGGCAAAATATAGAAGTTTAACTAAATCAAGGGCCATAACTCCAATGTTACTGGTCCGATCTCGCTGGTTTTTGAACTTGACCGAGCTTTCGTTGATACATGTATTAACAATCTAGTAAAGTTTCATAAAGATCGCATGAAAAATAAAGGCCCTATCAACTTAACGAGGCAAAATATAGCATTTTTAACTAAATCAAGGGCCATAACTCATCTGTTACTGGTCTGATCTGGCTGTTTTTCGAAACTGTCTGAGCTGTCATTGATATAAACAATCAGGTAAAGTTTTGTAAAGGTCAGATGAAAGATAAAGGCCCTATCGAATTAACGAGGCAAAATATAGCATTTTTAACTAAATCAAGGGCCATAATTCCGCTGTTACTAGTCCGATCTGGCTGGTCTTCGAAATTGTTCGAGCTTTCATTTATATAAACAATCTGGTAAAGTTTGGTAAAGATCGAATGAAAGATAAAGGCCCTATCGTCTTATGAGTCAAAATATAGCATTTTTAACTAAATCAAGGGCCATAGCTCCGCTGTTAATGGTCCGACCTAGCTGGTTTTCGAACTTGTCCGAGCTTTCATTCATATAAACAATCTGGAAAATGTTTGGTAAAGATTGGATGAAAGATGAAGGCCCGATCGTCTTAATGAGGCAAAATATAGCATTTTTAACTAAATCAAGGGCCATAATTCCGCTGTTACTAGTCCGATCTGGCTGGTCTTCGAAATTGTTCGAGCTTTCATTGATATTAACAATCTGTGCAAGTTTGGTAAAGATCAAATAATAAATGAAGGTGCTAGAGTGTTCACAAGGCTTAATATGGCATTTTTCAGCAAAACGAGGGCCATAACTCCGGTGAAATTATTTCGATCTTGCCGGTTTTCGAACTTGTCCGAGCTTTCATTGATATAAAGACACTGGCAAAGTTAAGTAAAGGTCCGATTAATATTGAAGGCCCTAGAGTGTTCACAAGGCAGAAAATAGCATTTTCCAGAAAAAACAAGGGCCATAACTCCGGTGTCACTGATCCGATTTAGCTGGTTTTCGAACTTGTTTGAGCTTTCATTAATATTAACAATCTGTGCAAGTTTGGTAAAGATCAAATAATAAATGAATGTGCTAGAATGTTCACAAGGCAGAAAATGGCATTTTCCAGAAAAAAACAAGGGCCATAACTCTCGTGTTACGGACCCAATTAGGCTGATTTTCAAACTTGTCCAAGCTATCATTGATATTAACAATCGGTGCAAGTTTGGTAAAGATCAAATAATAAATGAAGGTGCTAGAGTGTTCACAAGGCTTAATATGGCATTTTTCAGCCAAACAAGGGCCATAACTCCGGTGAAATTTATCCAATCCGGCTGGTTTTCGAACTTGTCCGAGCTTTCATTAATATAAAGACACTGGCAAAGTTTCATAAAGATTCAATTAATAATGAAGGCCCTAGAGTGTTCACAAGGCAAAAGTTAACAAACGGACGACGGACGGACGACGGACAACTCGCCATCCCATAAGCTAAAAATGGTGTGGAGCTATTGCAAACGAGATATGAAGTATGGGTTATATTAGGCATTAATAATAACAAAAAGTGAATAGTAGACATATTTATCTTTGTCAAGAAGGTAATTTCGTGATGTTGATTATAACAGAAAGCCGTAAAAAATGAGGCTGTAAAAACTGCCTAATTTGAGATTTGGCTGAAATTTTAACTTTTCAAATGTAACGCGCTTACAATCGATTTACCAGTATCGATAAAATAGTAAATGGCGGCGTTCTAGCGCGACAACATAAATCGATAAACTAGAGCGTTTATGATACCGTTTCTTCTCCCTGTATACTTACTCCCTGGTATTCATTGCCATATTACAATATCGACACACAGGGTGTGCTGTCAATGTGTGTGTATTCATTGCCATATTACAGTATCAACACACTTGTGTGTTGTCAACATGTGTGTATTCATCGCCATATTACAATATCAACACATCTGTGTGTTGTCAGTGTGTGTGTATTCATTGCCATATTACAGTATCAACACACACATGTTTTGTCAAAATGTGTGTGCTTATTGCCATATAACAGTATCAACACACCTGTGTGTTGTCAATGTGTGGGTATTAATTGCCATATCACAGTATCAACACACCCATGTGTTGTCAATGTGCGTGTATTCATTGCCATATTACGGTATAAACACACCCATGTGTTGTCAACGATTGTGTATTCATGGCCATCACAGTATCAACACACCCATGTGTTGTCAATGTGTGTGTATTCGTGCCATATTACAGTATCAACACACCCGTGTAATGTCAACATGTGTGTTCATTGCCATATTACAGTATCAACACACACATGTTTTGTCAAAATGTGTGTGTTTATTGCCATATAACAGTATCAACACACCTGTGTGTTGTCAATGTGTGTGTATTCATTGCCACATTACAGTATCAACACACCCGTGTAATGTCAACATGTGTGTTCATTGCCATATTACAGTATCAACACACCTGTGTGTTGTCAACGTTTGTATATTCATTGCCATATCACAGTATCAACACACCCGTGTGTTGTCAATGTGTGTGTATTCATTGCCACATTACAGTATCAACACACCCGTGTAATGTCAACATGTGTGTTCATTGCCATATTACAGTATCAACACACCTGTGTGTTGTCAACGTTTGTATATTCATTGCCATATCACAGTATCAACACACCCGTGTGTTGTCAATGTGTGTGTATTCATTGCCATATTACAGTATCAACACACCCGTGTGTTGTCAATGTATACACAGTATCAACAAACTGGTGTGTTTGTCAACATGTGTGTTCATTTCTAAATCACAGTATCAACACACCCATGTGTTGTCCATGTGTATTCATTGCCATATTACAGTATCAACAAACCTGCGCGTTCGTCAACATGTGTGTTCATTGCCAAGTCACAGTATCAACACACCCGTGTGTGGTCAACATGCGTGTATTTTTGTGGTTTTTGAGAAGTTTTGACAGCTATCTTGGAGGCGTTGTCCTTATTAAAAGTCGTTGGTCTAAGGATTATCCTTCTGCAGTTTGTTTCAAATTGAAAAGTCATTTAGGCTACTCCTTTTATATTTTTTATAAAATGGAAAAAAAAAATTGCCCATTTTTTTTTAAATCTCACCGACCAAACCCAAATTAGCTAGTGGAACGAGAAAAAAATAAATTTTCCCTTTAAAAGGAACGGCTTGCCTTGTTAGGTAAATCGTCCGTCGGATGGGGACATAAACCAGGCGCTCCCGTGTATCGGTCTATCCTCCGAGCACGTTAAAGAACCATAAGAATCTATTTGATAATAAGAGTAGGGCATGGTTCCCGGATTCCTATGTTTCCTTCCCCTCTCTCTGGGGCGGCTCTAAATAACCTATACTGTGTTGATGAGCCATTAAACAACATTCAATTCAATTGTTAGGTAACTATAATGAGGAGATGGGGGCAAAAGGGCAATCTCATAACAGGATAGAGTTTGGGGATAACATACAATTAATTAAGCACAGTTAACAGTAAATCAAATTAAATAACAGGTTAGTCTAGATCATTTTCAAAACAAACATCTGGAACAGTTTTTCTAAAAATAAAAAATGATGCAGCAGCCATTTTACCGAGATTCTGGTATCAGATGCACTTTCTATCGAAGATATACAGAACGGCAGAGACACTAAATTAATAAATAAACAAAGAGGAAAACTTTATCATTATACTGACAAACTAAATGTGAGTGGTCAAAAATATTATATAATAAAACTAAATGGGTGTTTCACGGAACACGTGTGTCACCTGTCAGCACTTTGTCAGTATAATAAGGTTTTTTCGACCCAGATAAATGACCTTGAAAAATTGGCCTGACTAAGTTTTCGTGAAGAAAACAAGAAATCCGCAGATTCACATGTCTCGTCTAACGGGGGTGGGACTTAAAAATAAAAGATAAATGAAGCTTAAATGAAAGGTGGTAAACATTTTAATAACTTACAAGAGGTCAATGACCTTGAAGCTCTACTGATAGGTTTTGATAGGTAGATCAGCATTCCTGTGAAGTTTCATGAAAATCTGTCAAGTAGTTTCAGAGTAGTCGTTACAAGTTTTTACATATAACTCATATGTAAACATATGTATAATGTTGAATCAAAATAATTTTCAACAAGGACAAACATCATGTCATGCTGATCATTTTAGAAAAGTCCCAATTATCAATTATCACTGATAGTTTTCAAAAAGAAGTCGTTACAAATTTGCTTTTTAAAAATCTATTTTTAACCATGGTGGCCTTCTTGAATTTCTGGCCGACATGAAATTTTACTAGGATCAACTAGACATCAAGAGCAACATTCCTGTGAAGTTTCATGAAAATCCTAGTAGATTCAGAGGAGTAGTCGCTACAACTTTTTACATATAACACTATGTAAACAAAGATGGCCGCTGCAGCCATATTTAATGTGGAATCAAAACGATTTTCGACAAGGACCAACACCAGGTAATGCTGATCATTTTAGAAAAGTCCCATGTCAATATCACTTAGAGTTTTTAAGAAGTAGTCACTGCAGTGATAAAGGTAATGTCTTCACTGCAGTGATAAAGGTAATGTCTGCACTGCAGTGATAAAGGTAATGTCTGCACAGCAGTGATAAAGACAATGTCTGTACCACAGTGATAAAGGTAATGTCTGTACTGAAGTGATGAAGGTAATGTTTGCACTGCAGTGATAAAGGCAGTGATAAAGGTAATGTCTGCACTGCAGTGATCAAGGCAGTGATAAAGGTAATGTCTTCACAGCACTGATAAAGGCAGTGATAATGGTAATGTCTGCACTGCAGTGATAAAGGCAGTGATAAAGGCAATATCTGCACTGCATTAATAAAGGTAATGTCTGCACAGCAGTGATAAAGATAATTTCTGCACAGCAGTGATAAAGGTAATGTCTGCACTGGAATGATAAAGTCAATGTCTGTACTGCAGTGATAAAGGCAGTGATAAAGATAATGTTTGCACTGCAGTGATACAAGTAATGTCTGCACAGGAGTGATGAAGGCAGTGATAAAGGTAATGTCTGCACTGTAGTTATAAAGGCAGTTATGAAGGTAATGTCTGCACTGCAGTGATAGAGGCAGCGATAAAGGTAATGTCTGCACAGCGGTGATAAGGTAAAGTATGCACAGCAGTGATAAAAGTAATGTCTGTACTGCAGTGATAAAGGCAGTGATAAAGGTAATGTCTGCACTGCAGTGATAAAGGAAGTGATAAAGGTAATGTCTGCACAGCAAAAATAAAGGCAGTGATAATGGTAATATCTGCACTGCAGTGATATAGTGTCTGCACTGCAGTGATAAAGATAGTGTCAGCACAGCAGTGATAAAGGCAGTGATCAAGGTAATGTATGCATATCAGTGATAAAGGTAATGACTGCATTGCAGTGATAAAGGTAATGTCTGCACAGCAGTATAAAGGCAGTGGTAAAGGTAATGTATGTACTGCAGTGATAAAGGTAACATCTGCACAGCAGTATAAAGGCAGTGATAAAGGTAATATGCACAGCAGTGATAAAGATAATGTCTGCACAGCAGTGATAAAGGTAATGTATGCACAGCAGTGATAAAGGCAGTTATAAAGGTAATGTATGCACAGCAGTAATAAAAGCAGTGATAAAGGTTATGTACACACTGCAGTGCTAAAGGTAATGTATGCACATCAGTGATAAAGGCAATGTATGCACAGCAGTGATAAAGTCAATGTCTGCACTGCAGAGATAAAGGTAATGTATTCACAGCAGTGATAAAGGTATTGTATGCACATCAGTGATAAAGGTAATGTATGCACAGCAGTGATAAAGGCAATGTCTGCACTGCAGTGATAAAGTTGGTGATAAAGGTAATGTATGCACTGCAGTGATAAAGGAAATATCTGCACAGCAGTGATAAAGATAATGTCTGCACAGCAGTGATAAAGGTAATGTCTGCACTGCAATGATAAGTTAATGTCTGTACTGCAGTGATAAAGGCAGTGATAAAGATAATGTTTGCACTGCAGTGATAAAAGTAATGTCTGCACAGGAGTGATAAAGGCAGTGATAAAGGTAATGTCTGCACTGCAGTTATAAAGGCAGTTATGAAGGTAATGTCTGCACTGCAGTGATAGAGGCAGCGATAAAGGTAATGTCTGCACAGTGGTGATAAAGGTAATGTATGCACAGCAGTGATAAAAGTAATGTCTGTGCTGCAGTGATAAAGGCAGTGATAAAGGTAATGTCTGCACTGCAGTGATAAAGGACGTGATAAAGGTAATGTCTGCACAGCAAAGATAAAGGCAGTGATAAAGGTAATATCAGCACTGCAGTGATAAAGATAATGTCTGCACAGCAGTGATAAAGGCAGTGATCAAGGTAATGTATGCATATCCGTGATAAAAGTAATGACTGCACTGCAGTGATAAAGGTAATGTCTGCACAGCAGTATAAAGGCAGTGATAAAGGTAATGTATGCACTGCAGTGATAAAGGTAACATCTGCACAGCAGTATAAACACAGTGATAAAGGTAATATGCACTGCAGTGATAAAGATAATGTCTGCACAGCAGTGATAAAGGCAGTGATAAAGGTAATGTATGCACAGCAGTGATACAGGCAGTAATAAAGGTAATGTATGCACTGCAGTGATAAAGGTAACATCTGCACAACAGTATAAAGGCAGTGATAAAGGTAATATGCACTGCAGTGATAAAGATAATGTCTGCACAGCAGTGATAAAGGCAGTGATAAAGGTAATGTCTGCACAGCAGTGATAAAGGCAGTGATAAAGGTAATGTATGCACAGCAGTGATAAAGGCAGTGATAAAGGTAATGTATGCACAGCAGTGATAAGGGCAGTAATAAAGGTAATGTATGCACAGCAGTGATAAAGGTAATGTCTGCACAGCAGTGATAAAGGCAATGTCTGCACAGCAGTGATAAAGGCAATGTCTGCACTGCAGTGATAAAGGTAATGTCTGCATTGCAATAATAAAGGCAATGTCAGTACTGCAGTGATAAAGGTCATGTATGCACTGCAGTGATGGAGGCAATGTCTGCACACCAGTAATAAAAGCAGTGATAAAGGTAATGTACACACTGCAGTGATAAAGGTAATGTATGCACATCAGTGATAAAGGTAATGTATGCACATCAGTGATAAAGGTAATGTATGCACTGCAGTGATAAAGGCAATGTCAGTACTGCAGTGATAAAGGTCATGTATGCACTGCAGTGATGAAGGCAATGTCTGCACACCAGTAATAAAAGCAGTGATAAAGTCAATGTCTGCACTGCAGTGATAAAGGCAATGTATGCACATCAGTGATAAAGGTAATGTATGCACAGCAGTGATAAAGGCAATGTCTGCACTGCAGTGATAAAGGCAATGTATGCACATCAGTGATAAAGGTAATGTATGCACAGCAGTAATAAAGGCAATGTATGCACATCAGTGATAAAGGTAATGTCTGCACTGCAGTGATAAAGGCAATGTATGCACAGCAGTGATAAAGTCAATGTCTGCACTGCAGTGATAAAGGCAATGTATGCACATCAGTAATAAAGGTAATGTATGCACATCAGTGATAAAGGCAATGTCGGCACAGCAGTGATAAAGGTAATGTCTGCATTGCAATAATAAAGGCAATGTCAGTACTGCAGTGATAAAGGTCATGTATTCACTGCAGTGATGAAGGCAATGTCTGCACACCAGTAATAAAAGCAGTGATAAAGGTAATGTACACACTGCAGTGATAAAGGTAATGTATGCAGATTAGTGATAAAGGCAATGTATGCACAGCAGTGATAAAGTCAATGTCTGCACTGCAGTGATAAAGGTAATGTTTGCACATCAGTGATAAAGGTAATGTACACACTGCAGTGATAAAGGTAATGTATGCACATTAGTGATAAAGGCAATGTATGCACAGCAGTGATAAAGTCAATGTCTGCACTGCAGTGATAAAGGTAATGTACTCACTGCAGTGATAAAGGTAATGTATGTACATCAGTAATAAAGGTAATGTATGCACATCAGTAATAAAGGCAATGTATGCACATCAGTAATAAAGGTAATGTATGCACTTCAGTAATAAAGGCAATGTATGCACTGCAATGATAAAGGCAATGTCTGCACAGCAGTGATAAAGGTAATGTCTGCACAGCAGTGATAAAGGCAATGTCTGCACAGCAGTGATAAAGGTAATGTCTGCATTGCAATAATAAAGGCAATGTCTGCACTGCAGTGATAAAGTTAATGTCTGTACTGAAGTGATGAAGGTAATGTCTGTACTGAAGTGTGGAAGGTAATGTCTGCACAGCAGTGATAAAGGTAATGCCTGTACTGAAGTGATGAAGGTAATGCCTGTACTGAAGTGATAAAGGTAATGCCTGTACTGAAGTGATAAAGGCAATGTCTGTACAGCAGTGAATACTGTTAAATTAGAACTTGCAGTAAAAGGAGAATGCAGAGATACCACTGTGTCTTATCTAATTTAGTGATGTATTTACACACTTGGTAAAGGTATCCTTTGGCGACTGTTGAGCTCATATTAATATTACTAAGTTCACTTGGTAAAGGTATCCTTCGGCGATTGTTGAGCTCATAATAATATTACTAAGTTCATAAAGGTATCCTTCAGCGATTGTTGAGCTCATATTAATGTTACTAAGTTCACTTGGTAAAGGCATCATTCAGCGATTGTTGAAGTCATATTAATATTACTAAGTTCACTTGGTAAAGGCATCCTAAAAATGGAGTATTACATTGTATAGATATCTTAGTATTTTAATGTCATTTCATCCTAGGCACCGAAACATTTTTTATTTGGTACAAGTTCAACTCAGTGCCCCCACTTTTAAACATAACTCAGGATGTTGGCATAATGTATGGAATCAATGGCACATGTTGCTTATCCCTGGCTTTGAGTGTTTATCTCTAATAATGATAGGTCTTATAAAACATGTCAGGATGAACTGGTATTAAACTCTGCTCAAACATCAATAACATACGAGGGGCATCCCTAAAGTATTGAGACGTTTGCTCTTATTCAAAGGTCGTTGGGAATACATTAAAAAACCCAAGAAATATAGTTTCATCTTTTGTGCACCAGATTACCAAGAATCAGGATAATTGTACATATAATGTTGAAAATATTCACATCTGTGCAAGGCGTACTATGCTGAATCGGGGACGGTCATAGCGACGTCACGACGTCGTGAACTGCAACAATGACGTCAAACACGTTCAACTCTTTTCATCATCTTGTAACGATGCACGTCCTTCACTAAATTGCTTGTGTCACCTGAACACGAGTGCACGAGATACAGTTGACTTCATAGACGATCGTTTAATTAGTTTCAATGTTTGGGTAGGTGTCTGCCCATGTTCACAACAAAATTTGATTACTGCGCGACTTTCATGCGGATCTGTTGACGTCATTTTCTTCGGATCTTTAAGTTTGCTGCTACTCATTGTTTACCGACTGTTTACTAACGGAAACGGATATGACATCAAAATTTACTGAGCGTGTGCGTGTGACGTCGTCTAACACACGTGTGTGTGTAAAGCGCGCCAAATTTGACATCTATATTCACTGGTAATATCACTATTTCTTAAGCAACTCAAGAGACCGTTTAGACCCTCCCCGCATCAGCATTATATGGTTGCTATAGCGACGACAAAACTTGTGTTTCGTGCCATCAGTAATACTGTCACTTTCGGAAATAGAGGTAATACATGAAACTGCATTGGTGCCAAATATCTTTTTAAATGAATAGATAATAAAAATGTTATAGCAAAAGTCTCAATATTTCTTGGATGCCCCTCGTATACTAGCTACTGGTCTGAATATTATATACAAGCTACAAGTCTGAATATTATAGACTATCTACTAGTCTTAATATTATAGACAATATACTAGTCTGAATACTATAGACTAGCTACTAGTCCGATATTATAGACTAGCTACTAGTTTGAATATTATAGACTAGCTACTAATCTGAATACTATAGACTAGATACTAGTCTTAATATTATAGACTAGCTACTAGTCTGAATATTATAGACTATCAACTAGTCTGAATACTATAGACTAGTTACTAGTCTGAATATTATAGACTAGCTACTAATCTGAATACTATAGACTAGCTACTAGTCTTAATATTATAGACTAGCTACTAGTCTGAATATTATAGACTATCAACTAGTCTGAATACTATAGACTAGTTACTAGTCTGAATATTATAGACTAGCTACTAGTCTGAATATTATAGACTAGCTACTAATACTATATACTAGCTACTAGTCTGAATATTATAGACTAGCTACTAGTCTGGATACTATAGACTAGCTACTAGTCTGAATATTATAGACTAGCTACTAGTCTGAATACTATACACTAGCTCTAGTCTGGATACTATATACTAGCTACTAGTCTTAATATTATAGACTAGCTACTAGTCTGAATACTATATACTAGCCACTAGTCTGGATACTATATACTAGCTACTGGTCTGCATATTATACACTAGCTACTAGTCCGAATATTGTTATAGCCTAGCTACTAGTCTAAATATTATAGACTAGCTACTAGTCTGAATATTATAGACTAGCTACTAGTCTGAATACTATACACTAGCTACTAGTAAGCATATTATATACTGGAAGAGTTAACAGACAGATGGACAAAAATAGCTCAGTTTGTAAGGAATGTGTCCAAACTTAAGACACAAATTGCCAGATGGAGGTCCTCAACTTGGCTGCAACTCTACAGACACAGGGTGGTCACAGGAATCTCAAAATAAATTTCCCTGATATTTCCCTTAAGATAAGAAAATATATGGCCAACATCCTCGCTTATAGCTGTTCCTTCACCACCAAAACTCACATATATGAGCATAAATGGATTTTTTTCGCATTTTTAAATGTTTCTATATTTCATAATCAAACCATTTAGGCAAATGAACTTTAATGACATCTAAAATGTTTATAATTACTGTATAAAAATGAAAATTATGTTCAAAGGATTTTTTTTTTTTTTCTGTCTAAAGAGTGTCAATTACACTAGTTTTTGTTTCGTGTAAGGCAATGCAGAAATAAAATTCCCCGACTTTTCCCCTTTTTTTGCATTTTTTCCAAATACCCTGATTTTACCCAGCAGGGATTTTTTTTAGCCTGTTTTCCCTATTTTCCAGTCTGTGGCCACATCAGAGTTTATGTGACACTTAGATCATTTGAAGCAGCTCATACATCCATGTCAGATTTTCTTTTAATCTGACTGACATGAAAATAATATATCCTGTCTGCCTTTGAACCTCTTATTTTTATGTCATATATAAGTATAGATCTTGATTGCAAACATATTCTTGGTGGGGGGAGACATAACTATCATACTGTCAGTTACACTTGTTTGTAAGTCTAAGTTGGTATATTACTGGGGGACCATTGTCAGATCCATTCCACAGTTTACAGGATTTTTAAATGATCTTAAATTTCAACTGACTTTTAACCAACAAACTGTCAGACAGCTTTCACTTTCTTTTTACCTGTAGTTGCCAAAACTCCAAAAAAAATGTGTAATTCATCCAAAGGCAGTTTTGCAAACCAGCAGACATCATTCCACAATACAGAACTAGTAATTGTATTTAAGATCTGGATAATTAATCAACACAAGTGATAATCTCCTATCCTCAACCTGTCAGAATCAGGCTGGATTTATGAATATATGTAAGAGATATGCAAAAAAAATAAAAAAATAAGGAAAACCAAAAGGTGATGCCAAAGATGTGTAGATAAATATCTCTGAAATTGATGGCATTTGTAGAAATTCATATTAATATGAAATAATGGGAGAAACTAGAGCCATCACAAAATATTCACATTTTCGGTACCTCAATGTCGTCTTTACCATGTTTGGTCCACCTCTCTGCAGCACAAATAAGTTCATTTTAGACACAAAATCAACTGGCCTTGAAGGTGAAGGTCAAATTTGAGAATTACTGACATCCCCTCATCCTGATCAAGCTTCCTACCAAGCCTCGGCTTCCTAACACAAACTGTCATTCCTAACACAAACTGTCATTCCTAACACAAACGATCATTCCGACCCTTTTTCAGTTTAAAACTGGGTCATGAACTTGAACTTAAGGGGAATGTCAAATTTAAGACATTTATCGACATCCTCTCATTCCATTCTCAACAAGCTTCCTACAAAGTTTCAGCTTCTTACTTCGAACGGTCTAGAAGGTGTTACTTCCACAAGCCATTTCAAGACAAACTAGAAGGGTGCTCCACGGAACACTTGTGTCGCCTGCCATGGGCTTATTTCAGCAAGTACAATCTATAAAGTTTGAAGACAGAGGGTGCAATTCTTCATGAAGCATGGAGGGTTTTGTCGTTTTTTGAAGTGTTAAAGTTTATGAAAAGGGCCATAAATTTGCATTGGATACTTAATAAGGAAGAACTGTATAAAGTTTCATGACCATAGGTCAATATTTTGTTAGTTATCAGCTAGGATAGGTTGCAGGTTAACGTTTTATGAAAGGGGCATAACTATGCCAAAATCTGATCTTTTTCAAAATGCGGATAATATGAATGATACCCTAAGTAGTATCCCAGCTAGCATGCCAACATTGGGCCAATGTTGCGACAACGTTGGGCTCAAGTTGGGTAAAAACGTTCGCGTGAATTTGTCCAGCAGCCCAACGATGTCAGGACGTTCCAATGTTCAATACTTTGCCATCCTAACCTGACCTGGACCAAATGTATTTTGATCCACTTTACCTGGCCTGGACCAAATGTATTTTGACCCACCTTACCTGGTCTGGACCGCATGTTCCTTGCCCCTCCTTACCTGTGTGTAAGAGATAAGTTTACCTCAGACCGCTTGGACATTTATTAGAAACACAAAACATCAGTTGTCTAGGACTTCATCCAAAGATGTTAATAATCTGACTGACTTCAAAAGAAGTTGTTCACCTGTTCCAAGTCTTCCACCATCTGTTGAATATCATTGACCATATTATCTGAGTGTAATGTCACATGCTGAGCTGTTTTCACCTGTTTCTGTTTAGAACCAAATATTCCCATAAGAATGAAATAATATTCACCTGAAACAATCCAATTATTTCATTAAACAGTTTAGCTCCTGTTTAGTTTCACTTTCAGAAGCAGGATTTGAAACAAATTTATAAAACCAATTTCTTTATTTTAAAGACACACTTGGCTTTGTACAAACAGTATGCAACAATAAAATATCCCATTAGTTAATATCTGACTAATATCAGTTCATATCCTTTTTTGTATATTATCCACACAATATAAACTTGCTGATGCCTTGTGATCAGCATCTCTGACAGTACTAAATCTTACAGGTAGTGTTAATGTGTTATGTGTGGGGTTGATCCAGCTTAGCCAACAACAATAAAACATAAAATGGTCATCCTGATTGAAGGAAGGTAAAAGTGATTACCTCCATAATTGTTACCACTCAGTGCATTACAGATCCGCCAGTAAACAAAACTGGTAATATTATATCCGTCAATAACAGAACATAATCTGCCATTATATCTGTTAATGCCAAAACATAATCTGCCAGTGTATCTATTAAAACCAGAACATAATCTGCCAGTATATCTGTTAATACCAGAACATGATCTGCCAGTATATTTGTTAATACCAGAACATAATCTGCCAGCATACATTGTTAATACCAGAACATAATCTGCCAGTACATCTGTTAATACAACACAATCTGCCAATACATCTGTTAATACCACAACATAATCTGCCAGTATATCTGTTAATACCAGAACATGATCTGCCAGTATATCTGTTAATACCTGAACATAATCTGCCAGCATACCTGTTAATACCACAACATAATCTGCCAGTACATCTGTTAATACAACACAATCTGCCAGTATATCTGTTAATACCAGAACATGATCTGCCAGTATATCTGTTAATACCACAACATAATCTGCCAGCATACCTGTTAATACCACAACATAATCTGCCAGTACATCTGTTAATACAACACAATCTGCCAGTATATCTGTTAATACCTCAACATAATCAGCCACCATATCTGTCAATACTAGAACATAATCCACCAGTGGCGTAGCTGCCTATAGGCACTACACATTGTCCCCAGAAATCAAAAATATAAAAATGCCAAAAAATGCAATAAAAACTGAGAGGGGTAGCGGGTGGAGGGGTATGGTCAGCTTATAGCAATTTTTACTCGTTGTATTTTCAGAAAACATGAGAAAAATGGACACATTCTTCAGAAAATAATGGAGGTTATACTGCTGTGTGGAAATCAAAATATTCCATTAATGGGTCAAACAGAAGAAAGCAGTAATTGCATGGCAATTTTACGAGCTGTGGCACAAGATGGCCCGATGTTGACTGACCATTTACTCAAACCAAAGCAAATGCAATGTACACTTCGCCAGAAATTCAGAATGAACTAATAGGAAAGTCCGTACTTTGCAATCATAGGAGTTGAAACCACTGACAAATCCACAAAAGAGCAGCTATCATCGTGTGTCAGATTTATTGACTGGAAATGTGATGTTCTCGAGGAGTTTCTAGGCTTTGTAGAATGTAAGTCAATTAGAGGCGTTAATCTGGCTGAAAACTTCATGATGTTTTTAGAAGAAGCTGGTTTGGACATTCTTAAGATTCGCACACAGTGCTATAAAAGAGCCTCTGACATGCCTGGAAAATATAATGGAGTTCAGGCACTGGTCAGAGAACGATCACCGCATGCTAAGTTTACATTGTAAAGTTCACTGTCTAAACCTGGCTTTATTGCATAGCTCTAAAATTTGTGTGTTCGCACCATGATGTCAACAGTTCAAGACATCAGATTCGCCTTTGATTACTCTGCGAAACAGTTAGATGCCTTTACGGACGAGTTAGCACAGGACGCTGCATCGAAAGAGCAGATGGACCAACGAACCAAGCTCAAAACCCTGTGTGAAACACGATGGTCAAGCCGTGCGGATGCTCTGAACACATTCAAATATGCGTTTCTAGTTGTTGTTCACGCCCTTGAAACTCTACATGAATACGGTGATGACAAGGCAGGACAATACATTGCTGCAATTCTAAGATCCGACTTTATAATTGCCCTTGTCGCAGCCGAACATATCCTTTTAAAACTGTCGCGCTGACCAATTTGCTCCAAAAGTCAATATGGACTTGATGGAGGCAGTGGCGATGTGGTAATGCAAATGATCACCGACGAACGAGCTGACCCTTTGGTTTGGAATTCCTTATACAAGAAAGCATCTAGCATTGCGCAGATTTCCAAATTGAGCCCAGCAAACCCAGGATGGCAGGCAAACAGCAACACCGAGCCAATCTCGACCTTAAAACACCCTCTGATTATTGGCAGGTTACAGCGTACAACGTCTTTTCAGACCAGTTGCTGCAAGAGATAGAAACGCGAATTCTAAACAAGAGGCCCAAGAGGGCCTGTGGACGCTCTACTGGCTCAAGATAAAGTTTATCTATAAGGGGCCATAAGTCTTTCAAAAATCATTCATCCAGAACATGGCAATGGTAGATGCAACTAGGCTTAGTACTGATCATTCTCGCCAAGATTCGCTGAAATCTGGCAAAGAGTTCAGAAGAGACTAATCTGGACAAAGTTTGTGTATTAAAACATTAAAAGGGTCACAACTCTGCCAAAAATCATTCAACCTAAATATGGCGATGATATGCACAACTAGGCTTGATACTGATCATCCTTGTCAAGTTTTACGTCTATATCCAGCCAGGGGTTCAGGAGAACTAGCCCGGAAAAAAATTGTGGTATCAAAATTCTTTAAAGGGCCATAACTCTGCCAAATATCTGTAAACCGGAACATGACGATGACATGCACAACTAGGCTTGGTGCTGATCATCCCTGTAAAGTTTCATTGAAGTCTGGAGAGGGGTTCAGGAGAAGTAGATCAGACAAAGTTTGTGTATTAAAACCTTTAAAGGGCCATAATTCTGCCAAAAAATCATTCAACTGGAATACGGCAATGATTTGCACAACTAGACATGCAGGGGTCGAATTTCACAAATTTAGCCACTAGCTAAAAATATCCAGTGACTGAAAAATCTACTAGCTAAAATCGGTTTGCGCTAGCATTTTTATTCAAGTAATAACGGGATGTAAATTCTGTTTCAAAACAGTGTTTTAGTATATGTAAGATGTTTATTATGTGATAACTGACTATATACTAGACTGTCACTGTACAGTACTATTTACTGCACTGTTTCATTTGTTTGTTTTAATTCATTATTGTGTTGATGATAAGGTAATTTTCCTTATAAAACTATGAATTGTGAACCTTACCTAATAATAACTGTCCTACTATTTTCTCCGCGTTCGCTCGATTCCATCTCGTCATTTTGTCTTGAAAAACGACGTGATTTTGTGAGCAGACAATTCTGCCATGATAATGGATTGTGTAAAGTCCGGAAAATATCTTACTGGAAATTGATATCGATTCATTACGTATAGACGCTTGCACTAGTCTTTTTTACTGGATAAGCGTCAATCTGATACAGACTGCATTTACTTATTTTCGTTTGACAATGAAGTTACGCAAATAATCATGTGGAATTGGAGAGAGGTATGACTACATATTATGTCGTCGGACCATTTGTTGGTTCTGTCAGTCTATCGTGGGTGATATTCAATCAAGTGTGTGCTATTTATTTCTACTCGCAGAAAAAAGCAAATGCTCGAAATTTTCAGTAGCAATCTGAAAAATCCACTCGCATTTTGCGAGTCCGTAAGAGTGAAATTCGACCCCTGACATGGAATTGATCATCCCTAAAAAGCTTTGTTTAAATCCGGCCAGGGGTTAAGGAGAACTAGTCAGAACAAAAGTTTGTGTATTAAAACCTTTAAAGGGCTATAACTCCGCCAAAATCATTCAACTGGAACATGGTGACTATGTACAACTAGGCTTGGTACTGATCATCCCTGCAAAGTTTCAATGAAATCTGGCCAAATGAAGGCCCTTTCATCTTAATTTCAGAAAATCAAGGGCCATGACTCCGATGTAAATGGTCCAATCTGGATGGTTTTCGAACTTGTCCAAGCTTTCATTGATATTAACAATCTGGTAAAGTTTCTTAAAGATCGGATGAAAGATGAAGCCCTATCGTCTTAACGAGGCAAAATATAGGATTTTTAACTAAATCAAGGGCCATAACTCCACTGTTACTAGTCCGATCTGGCTGGTTTTCGAACTTGACCGAGCTTTCATTGATATTAACAATCTAGTAAAGTTTCATAAAGATCGCATGAAAAATTAAGGCCCATCAACTTAACGAGGCAAAATATAGCATTTTTAACTAAATCAAGGGCCATAACTCCGCTGTTAATGGTCCGATCTGGCTGGTCTTCGAAATTGTTCGAGCTTTAATTTATATAAACAATCTGGTAAAGTTTGGTAAAGATCGAATGAAAGATAAAGGCCCAATCGTCTTAACGAGACAAAATATAGCATTTTTAACTAAATCAAGGGCCACAACTCCGCTGTTAATGGTCCGATCTAGCTGGTTTTCTAACTTGTCCGAGCTTTTATTTATATAAACAATCTGGTAAAGTTTGGTAAAGATTGGATGAAAGATGAAGGCCCTATAGTCTTAATGAGGCAAAATATAGCATTTTTAACTAAATCAAGGGAAATAACTCCGCTGTTAATGGTCCGATCTAGCTGGTTTTCGAACAAGTCCGAGCTTTCATTGATATTAAAAATCTTTGCAAGTTTGGTAAAGATCAAATAATAATTGAAGGTGCTAGAGTGTTCACAAGGCTTAATATGGCATTTTTCAGCAAAACAAGGGCCATAACTCCGGTGAAATTATTTCGATCTTGCCGGTTTTCGAACTTTTCTGAGCTTTCATTGATATAAAGACACTGGCAAAGTTAAGTAAAGGTCCGATTAATATTGAAGGCCCTAGAGTGTTCACAAGGCAGAAAATAGCAGTTTTCAGAAAAAACAAGGGCCATAACTCCGGTGTTACTGACACGATTTAGCTGATTTTCGAACTTATTTGAGCTTTCATTGATATTAACAATCTGTGCAAGTTTGGTAAAGATCAAATAATAAATAAACGTGCTAGAGTGTTCACAAGGCAGAAAATGGCATTTTTCAGAAAAAACAAGAGGTCAATGACCTTGAAGCTCTACTGATAGATTTTTGATAGGTAGGTCAACATTCCTGTGAAGTTTCATGAAAATCCGTCAAGCAGTTTCATAGGAGTAGTCGCTACAAGTTTTCATTATATTACTCTATGTAAACAAAGATGCGGCCATGTTTAATGTCAATCAAAATAATTTTTGACAAGGATAAACATCATGTCTGACTGATCATTTTAGAAAAAGTCCCATATCAATATCACTTATAGTTTTCAAGAAGTAGTCGCTACAAACTTGCTTTTTAGAAATCTAATATTTTCAGCCATGGTGGCCATCTTGTATTTCCGGCCGACCTGAAATTTTGCTAGGATCAATTAGACATCAAGAGCAACATTCCTGAAAAGTTTCATGTAAATCCGTCGAGTAGTTACAGAGAAGTAGTTGTTACAAGTTTTTACTAGATAACTCTATGTAAACAAAGATGGCCGCTGACAGCCATGTTTAACATCGAATCAAAGCGATTTTCGACAAGGACCAACATCATGACATGCTGATCATTTTAGAAAAAGTCCCATACCAATATCACTTATAATTTTCAAGAAGTAGTCGCCATAATCTTAGTTTTTTGAAAATCTATTTTGAGCCGTGGCGGCCATCTTGAATTTCCGGCCGACCTAAAATTTTGCTAGGATCATTTAGACATCAAGAGCAACATTCCTGTGAAGTTTCATGAAAATCCGTCAAGTGGTTTGAGAGGAGTAGTCGCTACAAGTTTTCATAATATAACTCTATGTAAACAAAGATGGCCGCTGGTGGCTATGTTTAATGTCAAATCAAAATAATTTTTGACAAGGATCAACATCATGTCATACTGATCATTTTAGGAATAGACGCATATCAATATCACTCATAGTTTCCAAGAAGTAGTCGCTACAAACTTGTATTTTGAAAATTTATTTTTAGCCGTGGCGGCCATCTTGAATTTCCGGCCGACCTGAAATTTTGCTAGGATCATTTAGACATCAAGAGCAACATTCCTGTGAAGTTTCATGGAAATCTGTCAAGTAGTTTCAGAGGAGTAGTCGCTACAAGTTTTTACTAAATAACTCTATGTAAATAAAGATGGCCGCTGGCAGCCATGTTTAACGTCGAATCAAAACGATTTTCGACAAGGACCAACATCATGTCATGCTGATCATTTTAGAAAAAGTCCCATATCAAGATCACTTATAGTTTTCAAGAAGTAGTCGCTACAAACTTGTTTTTTAAAAATCTATTTTTAGATTTGGCGGCCATCTTGGATTTCACATCAACATGAATTTTTGCTAGGATCAACTAGACTTCATGGGCAACATTTCTGTAAAGTTTCATGAAAATCCATTCAGTAGTTTCAGAGGAGTAGTCGCTACAACAAAAAAGTTTACGGACGGACAGACGGACAGACGGACGGACGGACAGACGGACGACGGACGCCGCACCACGGCATAAGCTCTGCTGATCTCTGATCAGAAGAGCTAACAAGGGCCAGAACTCTGGTGTTACTGACCCAATTTAGCTCATTTTCGAACTTGTCCAAGCTATCATTGGTATTAACAATCTGTGTTTGGTAATGATAAACTAATAAATGAAGGTGTTAGAGCGTTCACAAGGCAGAAAATAGCAATTTTCAGAAAAAAACAAGGGCCATAACTCCGGCGTTACTGATCCGATTTGGCTGGTTTTCGTACTTGTCCGAGCTGTCACTGATATTAACAACCTATGCAAGTTTGGTAAAGATCAAATAATAAATGAAGGTGCTAGAATGTTCACAAGGTTTAGTATGCATTTTCCAGCAAAACAAGGGCCATAACTCCGGTGAAATTTATCCGATCCGGCTGGTTTTCGAACTTTTCCGAGCTTTCATTGATATTAACAACCTGTTAAAGTTTGGTAAAGATCGGATGAACAATGAAGACCCTATCGTGGTAACAAGACAAAAGTTAACGACGGACGGACGGTCGGACGGACGACGGACAACTCGCCATCCCATAAGCTCTGCTGGCCCTTGGCCAGTAGAGCTAAAAACGAAGAACGTTATTCGGCCGAATATTTACTGCCAGCTAAAGTAGCCAATCTACAGCCAGAAATGGCAACAGAGATTTACGCTGCATATGCTACAGATATAAATGGAACACATGAATAGTTTGGCAATGAGTTGGCGAGGTGGAAGGTGAAATGGGATATAGCCAATCCAGCCCCACAAAGGATACAAGAAACGTTACAACAAACTAATAAGGACTTGTGCCCATGTATAAACAGCATATTGGCAGTGCCACCAAATCAGCGTCTTGTGAAAGATAATTCAGTGCCATGAAACTATATGCAGTCGACAATGAGCACTGGGGCTGCCCAGTCCTGATGAATCCGGGCGTGGAGTGGGGCCCCGTGGCACATGCGCTGAATTCCTCAGGTCGACACTGCGGATCTACCTGTTTGCCTCTATGCGGTTTCACATACTCTTGAACTCTCTCTTCAAAGTTCTTTTCAACTCTCTTCTCTGGCGCTCTTTCACATTCACGATGACATGCAAATTGACACAGAGTGTGTTATAAATGTGTTTGCCTCCATCAAATGTAGAAACATGGACTTTTTCTGAAGTTTGTTATAGATCTACGCATTAGTATTAACTATTTCATTTGCCATGATTGTGCAAAATTTCGAAATATTTTGAGAAAATATATATACATATTAATATATATCAGTTGGTTCTGTTTTCATGTTTTTTTGTGAAATCGCAGATTAAAAAAGCTTGAAATAGCGGATTGAAAACATATTGTTTGATGCTTAAAATACCATCAGAATGCAGGATTTGGTTTCCTTCAAAAAAGAAATTCACGGCCCCCCTAGACCTTGTGCCTACACACTGATTTAGGCGCAGCTACGCTCCTGTCTGCCAGTATATATGTGAATACCAGAACATAATCTGCCAGTATATGTCAATATCAGAACACAATCTGCCAGCATACCTGTGTATACCAGAACATAATCTGCCAGTAATACCAGAACATAATCTGCCAGCATACCTATCAATACCAGAACTTAATCTGCCAGTATATCTGTCAATACCAGAACATAATCTGCCAGTATATATGTTAATACAGAACATAATCTGACAGTATATCTGTTAATAACAGAACATGATCTACCAGTATATCTGTCAATACCAGAACATAATCTGTCAGCATACCTGTCAATACCAGAACATAATCTGCAAGTATATCTGTTAATACCAGAACATGATCTGCCAGTATATATGTTAATACCAGAACATAATCTGCCAGTATATCTTTAATACCAGAACATAATCTGCCAGTATATCTGTTAATACCAGAACATAATCTGCCAGTATATCTGTCAATACCAGAACATAATCTGCCAGCATACCTGTCAATACCTGAACGTAATCTGCCAGTATATCTGTGAATATCAGAACATAATCTGCCAGTATATGTCAATATATGTCAATATCAGAACATAATCTGCAAGCATACCTATCAATACCAGAACTTAATCTGCCAGTATATCTGTCAATACCAGAACATAATCTGCCAGTATATATGTTAATACAGAACTAAATCTGACAGTATATCTGTTAATTACAGAACATGATCTACCAGTATATCTGTCAATACCAGAACATAATCTGTCAGCATACCTGTCAATACCAGAACATAATCTGCAAGTATATCTGTTAATACCAGAACATGATCTGCCAGTATATATGTTAATACCAGAACATAATCTGCCAGTATATCTTTAATACCAGAACATAATCTGCCAGTATATCTGTTAATACCAGAACATAATCTGCCAGTATCTGTCAATACCAGAACATAATCTGCCAGCATACCTGTCAATACCTGAACGTAATCTGCCAGTATATCTGTGAATATCAGAACATAATCTGCCAGTATATGTCAATATATGTCAATATCAGAACATAATCTGCAAGCATATCTGTCAATACCAGAACATAATCTGCCAGTACATCTGTTAATACCAGAACATAATCTGCCAGTATATGTCAATATATGTTAATATCAGAACATAATCTGCCAGCATACCTGTCAATACCTGAACATAATCTGCCAGTACATCTGTTAATACCAGAACAAAGTCTGCCAGCATACCTGTCAATACCAGAACATAATCTGCCAGTATATCTGTTAATACCAGAACATGATCTGCCAGTATATCTGTCAATACCAGAACATAATATGCCAGTATATCTGTTAATACCACAACATAATCGGCCAGCATACCTGTCAATACCAGAAAACAATCTTCCGGTATATATGTTAATACCAGAAGATAATCTGCCAGTATATCTGTTAATACCAGACCATAATCTGCCAGTATATCCGTTAATATCAGAACATGATCTGCCAGTATATATGTTAATACCAGAACATAAACTGACAGTATATCTGTTAATACCACAATATGATCTGCCAGCATATCAGTCAATACCAGAACATGATCTGCCAGTATAGCTGTAAATACCAGAACATATGTCAATATCAGAACACAATCTGCCAGTATATCTGTCAATACCAGAACATAATCTGCAAGTATATCTGTTAATACCAGAACATAATCTGCCAGCATACCTGTCAATACCACAATCTGCCAGTATATATGCTAATACCAGAACATAATCTGCCAGTATATCTGTTAATAACGGAACATGATCTACCAGTATATCTGTCAATAACGGAACATGATCTACCAGTATATCTGTCAATACCAGAACATAATCTGTCAGCATACCTGTCAATACCAGAACATAATCTGCCAGTATATCTGTTAATACCAGAACTTAATCTGGCAGTATATATGTTAATACCAGAACATGATCTGCCAGTATATCTGTGAATATCAGAACATAATCTGCCAATATATGTCAATATATGTCTATATCAGAACATAATCTGCCAGAACATAATCTACATCTTCCTATCATTCCAAACAGCCCGTAACAACTTAAAATACCTGTCAATACCAGAACATAATCTGCCAGTACATCTGTTAATACCAAAACATAATCTGCCAGTATATGTCAATATATGTCCATATAAGAACATAATCTGACAGCATACCTGTCAATACCTGAACATAATCTGCCAGTATATCTGTCAATACCGGAACATAATCTGTCAATATATCTGTTAATACCAGAACACAATCTGCCAGTATATATGTTAATACCAAAACAAATACTGTCAGTATATCTGTTAATAACAGGACATGATCTACCAGTATATCTGTTAATAACAGAACATGATCTGCCAGTATATCTGTTAATAGCAGAACATGATCTGTCAGTATATATGTTAATACCAGAACATAATCTGACAGTATTTCAGTTAATACCACAACATAATCTGCCAGTATATCTGTCACTACCTGAACATAATCTGCCAGCATATCTGTCAATACCAGACATGATCTGCCAGCATATCAGTCAATACCAGAACATGAACTGCCAGTATATCTGTCAATACCAGAACATGATCTGCCAGTATCTGTCAATACCAGAACATGATCTCCCAGTATATATGTCAATACCAGAACATGATCTATAAGTATATCTGTCAATACCAGAACATGATCTCCCAGTATATCTGTCAATACCAGAACATGATCTACCAGTATATCTGTCAATACTAGAATATGATCAGCCAGCATATCTATTAATACCAGAACATGATCTGCCAACATATCTGTCAATACCAGAACATGATCTGCCAGCATATCTGCCAATACCAGAACATGATCTGCCAGCATATCTGTCAATACCAGAACATAATATGCCAGTATATCTGTCAACACCAGAACATGATCTGCCAGTATATCTGTTAACACCAGAACATGATCTGCCAGTATATCTGTCAATACCAGAACATAATCTACCAGCATATCTGTCAATACCAGAACATAATCTCCCAGTATATCTATCTGTCAATACCAGAACATAATCTCCCAGTATATCTGTTAATACCAGAACATGATCTGCCAGTATATCTGTTAATACCGGAACATAATCTGCCAGTATATCTGTTAATAACAGAACATGATCTACCAGTATATCTGTCAATACCAGAACATAATCTCCCAGTATATCTGTTAATACCAGAACATGATCTGCCAGTATATCTGTTAATACCGGAACATAATCTGCCAGTATATCTGTTAATAACAGAACATGATCTACCAGTATATCTGTCAATACCAGAACATAATCTGCCAGTATATCTGTTAATAGCAGAACATGATCTGTCAGTATACATGTTAATACCAGAACATAATCTGACAGTATTTCAGTTAATACCACAACATAATCTGCCAGTATATCTGTCACTACCTAAACATAATCTGCCAGCATATCTGTCAATACCAGACATAATCTGCCAGCATACCTGTCAATACCACAATCTGCCAGTATATATGCTAATACCAGAACATAATCTGCCAGTATATCTGTTAATAACGGAACATGATCTACCAGTATATCTGTCAATAACGGAACATGATCTACCAGTATATCTGTCAATACCAGAACATAATCTGTCAGCATACCTGTCAATACCAGAACATAATCTGCCAGTATATCTGTTAATACCAGAACTTAATCTGGCAGTATATATGTTAATACCAGAACATGATCTGCCAGTATATCTGTGAATATCAGAACATAATCTGCCAATATATGTCAATATATGTCTATATCAGAACATAATCTGCCAGAACATAATCTACATCTTCCTATCATTCCAAACAGCCCGTAACAACTTAAAATACCTGTCAATACCAGAACATAATCTGCCAGTACATCTGTTAATACCAAAACATAATCTGCCAGTATATGTCAATATATGTCCATATAAGAACATAATCTGACAGCATACCTGTCAATACCTGAACATAATCTGCCAGTATATCTGTCAATACCGGAACATAATCTGTCAATATATCTGTTAATACCAGAACACAATCTGCCAGTATATATGTTAATACCAAAACAAATACTGTCAGTATATCTGTTAATAACAGGACATGATCTACCAGTATATCTGTTAATAACAGAACATGATCTGCCAGTATATCTGTTAATAGCAGAACATGATCTGTCAGTATATATGTTAATACCAGAACATAATCTGACAGTATTTCAGTTAATACCACAACATAATCTGCCAGTATATCTGTCACTACCTGAACATAATCTGCCAGCATATCTGTCAATACCAGACATGATCTGCCAGCATATCAGTCAATATCAGAACATGAACTGCCAGTATATCTGTCAATACCAGAACATGATCTGCCAGTATCTGTCAATACCAGAACATGATCTCCCAGTATATATGTCAATACCAGAACATGATCTATAAGTATATCTGTCAATACCAGAACATGATCTCCCAGTATATCTGTCAATACCAGAACATGATCTACCAGTATATCTGGTAATACTAGAATATGATCAGCCAGCATATCTATTAATACCAGAACATGATCTGCCAACATATCTGTCAATACCAGAACATGATCTGCCAGCATATCTGCCAATACCAGAACATGATCTGCCAGCATATCTGTCAATACCAGAACATAATATGCCAGTATATCTGTCAACACCAGAACATGATCTGCCAGTATATCTGTTAACACCAGAACATGATCTGCCAGTATATCTGTCAATACCAGAACATAATCTACCAGCATATCTGTCAATACCAGAACATAATCTCCCAGTATATCTATCTGTCAATACCAGAACATAATCTCCCAGTATATCTGTTAATACCAGAACATGATCTGCCAGTATATCTGTTAATACCGGAACATAATCTGCCAGTATATCTGTTAATAACAGAACATGATCTACCAGTATATCTGTCAATACCAGAACATAATCTCCCAGTATATCTGTTAATACCAGAACATGATCTGCCAGTATATCTGTTAATACCGGAACATAATCTGCCAGTATATCTGTTAATAACAGAACATGATCTACCAGTATATCTGTCAATACCAGAACATAATCTGCCAGTATATCTGTTAATAGCAGAACATGATCTACCAGTATATCTGTCAATACCAGAACATAATCTCCCAGTATATCTGTTAATAACAGAACATGATCTACCAGTATATCTGTCAATACCAGAACATAATCTCCCAGTATATCTGTTAATACCAGAACATGATCTGCCAGTATATCTGTTAATACCGGAACATAATCTGCCAGTATATCTGTTAATAACAGAACATGATCTACCAGTATTTCAGTTAATACCACAACATAATCTGCCAGTATATCTGTCACTACCTAAACATAATCTGCCAGCATATCTGTCAATACCAGACATAATCTGCCAGCATACCTGTCAATACCACAATCTGCCAGTATATATGCTAATACCAGAACATAATCTGCCAGTATATCTGTTAATAACGGAACATGATCTACCAGTATATCTGTCAATAACGGAACATGATCTACCAGTATATCTGTCAATACCAGAACATAATCTGTCAGCATACCTGTCAATACCAGAACATAATCTGCCAGTATATCTGTTAATACCAGAACTTAATCTGGCAGTATATATGTTAATACCAGAACATGATCTGCCAGTATATCTGTGAATATCAGAACACATAATCTGCCAATATATGTCAATATATGTCTATATCAGAACATAATCTGCCAGAACATAATCTACATCTTCCTATCATTCCAAACAGCCCGTAACAACTTAAATACCTGTCAATACCAGAACATAATCTGCCAGTACATCTGTTAATAACCAAAACTAATCTGCCAGTATATGTCAATATATGTCCATATAAGAACATAATCTGACAGCATACCTGTCAATACCTGAACATAATCTGCCAGTATATCTGTCAATACCGGAACATAATCTGTCAATATATCTGTTATTACCAGAACACAATCTGCCAGTATATATGTTAATACCAAAACAAATACTGTCAGTATATCTGTTAATAACAGGACATGATCAACCAGTATATCTGTTAATAACAGAACATGATCTGCAGATATCCTGTTAATAGCAGAACATGATCTGTCAGATAATATGTTAATACCAGAACATAATCTGACAGTATTTCAGTAATACCACACATAATCTGCCAGTATATCTGTCACCTACCTGAACATAATCTGCCAGCAGATCTGTCAATACCAGACATGATCTGGCAGCATATCAGTCAATACCAGAACATGAACTGCCAGTATATCTGTCAATACCAGACATGATCCTGCCAGTATCGGTCAATACCAGAACATGATCTCCCAGTAAATATGTCTATACCAAGTCATGATCTATAAGTATATCTGTCAATACCAGAACATGATCTCCCAGTATATCTGTCCAATACCAGAACAGATCTACCCGTTATCTTCACTATACTAGATATGATCCCGCCAGCATATCTATAATACCGAAACATGATCTGCCAACATATCTGTCAATACAGAACATGATCTGCCAGCATATCTGCCATACCAGAACATGATCTGCCAGCATATCTGTCATACCAGAACATAATATGCCAGTAATCTGTCATACACCAGAACATGATCTGCCAGATATCTGTTAACACCAGACATGATCTGCCAGTATATCTGTCAATACCATAGAACATAATCTACCAGCATATCTGTCAATCCATGAACATAATCTCCCAGTTATCTATCTGTCAATACCAGAACATAATCCCTCCCAGTATATCTGTTAATACCAGAACATGATCTGCCAGTATATCTGTTTATACCGGAACATATCTGCTCAGGTATATCTGTTAATAACAGAACATGATCTACCAGTATATCTGTCAATACCAGAACACTAATCTCCCCAGTATATCGTGTTAATACCAGAACATGATCTGCCAGTATATCTGGTATTAATACGGAACATAATCTGCCAGATATCGTTAATAACAGAACATGATCTACCAGTATATCTGTCAATACCAGAACAAAATCTGCCAGTTATCTGTTAATAGCAGAACATGATCTGTCAGTATACATGTTAATACCAGGAACATAATCTGACAGTATTTCAGTTAATACCACAAATAATCTGCCAGTATATCTGTCACTACCTAACCTAATCTGCCAGCAATCTGCTATACCAGACCATAATCTGCCAGGCATATCAGTCAATACCAGAAAATTATCTGCCAGTATATCTGTCAATACCAGAACATGATCTGCCAGTATCTGTCAATATACCAGAACATGATCTCCCAGTTATATGTCAATACCAGAACATGATCACCAGTATATCTGTCAATACAGAACATGATCTCCCAGTATAACTGTCAATACCAGAACATAATCCTACATATATCTGTCAATACCAGAACATGATCTGCCAGGCATATCGTTAATACCCGAAACATGATCTGCCAACATATCTGTCATACCAGAACATGTTCTGCCAGCATACTGCCAATACCAGAACATGATCTGCCAGCATATCTGTCAATACCAGAACATAATATGCCAGTATATCTGTCAGCACCAAACATGATCTGCCAGTATATCTGTAATACCAGAACGATGATCTGCCCAGTTATCTTCAAATACCAGGAACATAATCTGCCAGCATATCTGTCAATACCAGAACATAATCCTTCCAGTATATCTATCAGTCAATACCAGAACATAATCTGCCAGCATATCTGCCAATACCCAGAACATGATCTGCCAGCATATCTGCCAATACCAGAACATGATCTGCACCCGCATATCTGCCAATACCAGAACATGATCTGTAAGTATATTTGTCAATACCCAGAACTAATCTGCCAGCATATCTGCCAATACCAGAACATCATCTGCAGTATATCTGCCAATACCAGAACATGATCTGCCAGCAGGGTTTGATCTACTTTTTTCCCCCAAGTAGCCCGCAGGACTACAACTTTCAAAATCAAGTAGTCCTGCACAGATTTTGGTAGTCCGGCTAGTTTTCAAATATAAACCTCAGATGAAAGGATTTAAACTAAACAAAATATAAGTAACGAAGGAATCAGTAGACATAAACGAAAAACACTTCAAGAAGACGGATTCTACCTCAGTATTGATTAATTTCAGTAAGTCGCACATCTGCCTGTTGGCCTTACTCTGCGAGGTCTGGAAGTCTTTTAAAGTCAGATAAAACCAGATCTACATCTTCACTATCATTCCAAACAGCCCGTAACAACTTAAATGCTCACAGACACACCTTAGTCCTACATGTTATTTTATGTTTTTCATCATTATACATGGATGAGCCATTAATTGAAACCAACACCATTTTCTTTTAGGTCAGATACAGAAACCACTATTGTTTTGGGGCCGTCTGATTGGGTTGAAAAAAAGTATAGGGTCCTATTAGGGCATAAAATTATAGTCGGATTGTAAGATAGATTCTGATTAGAATAAATTACCAAAATCATAACAAATATCCCCCATAAAACATCAAAATATTAACAAAAAGTAAAAAAAGAAAAAAAAGTAAATAAAGTACAATTTATTTACTGCCATTCTAGGGTGACACCTTCATGTGAAGTTTTAAAGGCTGAAAAGCATTACATTATTTCCAATATGCTGATCATTTTTGAGTGTATATAAGATAGTTCTTTAAAAAAAGTCAGTTTTTTTAGCCAGTCTTATTTAAGAACAGGGATTGAAGACCAAAAGGCTATAATGTAGACCTATGGAAAAGCAATAGTGGTATATGACCACTCAGTCGAACGATTCGTCCCGTCTTTATTAGTTTTATAAAATTCTGAGATCACCATCTGCTCTGAGATGATTTTTAATTGCAAAATTAATGCCTTATTTAAATTAGAAAGCTCTCTCAGGGATATAGACTGTTTCAAAACAGTTTTTGGAAATATTTTAAAAATCATTTTCCCCAGCCTCAGTGCAAGAGTATTTCAAAGGCAATTGCCCGGCCCCAAAACCTCACTTGCCCCAAATTTAAGTCCACTTGGTCTTTTTTTGAATATTTATGCAGTAGTGTAAGGCCTGTACATGTATTCAATGAAATATATTTGT
>JAWPHD010019408.1:17500-35809 GCA_037043455.1 Cyrtodaria siliqua | reverse complement strand
TATGCATTAGAACGGAATATATATGCGTAAGAACTGAACATATATGCGTAAGAACTGAACATATAAGCGTAAGAACTGAATATATATGTGTAAGAACGGAATATATATGCGTAAGAACTGAATATATATGTGTAAGAACTGAATATATATATGCGTAAGAACGGAATATATATGCGTAAAAACGGAATATATATGTGTAAGAACGGAATATATATATGTGTAAGAACGGAATATGTACGTGTAAGAACGGAATATATATGTGTATATATGTGTAAGAACGGAATATATGTGTAAGAATATATATGCGTAAGAACGGAATATATATGTGTAAGAACTGAATATGTATGTGTAAGAATTGAATATATATGTGTAAGAACTGAATATATATGTGTAAGAACTGAATATATATGTGTAAGAACTGAATATATATGTGTAAGAACTGAATATATATGCGTAAGAACTGAATATATATGCATAAGAACTGAATATATATGCGTAAGAACTGAATATATATGCGTAAGAACTGAATATATGTGCGTAAGAACTGAATATATATGCGTAAGAACGGAATATATATGCGTAAGAACTGAATATATATGCGTAAGAAAGGAATATATATGTATAAGAACGGAATATATATGTGTAAGTACTGAATATATATGTGTAAGAACGGAATATATGTGTAAGAATATATATGCGTGAGAACGGAATATATATGTGTAAGAACGGAATATATATGCGTAAGAACTGATTATATATGGGTAAGAACTGAATATATATGTGTAAGAACTGAATATATATGCGTAAGAACTGAATATATATGCGTAAAACTGAATATATATATCCGTAAAAACGGAATATGTACGTGTAAGAACGGAATATATATGTGTAAGAACGGAATATATATGCGTAAGAACTGAATATATATGAGTAAGAACTGAATATATATGTGTAAGAACTGAATATATATGCATAAGAACTGAATATATATGCGTATAACTGAATATATATGCGAAAGAACGGAATATATATGCGTAAGAATATATATGCGTATGAACGGAATATATATGTGTAAGAACGGAATATATCTGCGTAAGAAATCAATATATATGCGTAAAACTGAATATATATGCGAAAGAACGGAATATATATGCGTAAGAACGGAATATATGTGTAAGAACGGAATATATATGTGTAAGAACGGAATATATACGTGTAAGAACGGAATATATATGTGTAAGTACGGAATACATACGTGTAAAAACGGAATATATATGTGTAAGAACTGAATATATGTGTGTAAGAACTGACTATATAACTGTAAGAACTGAATATATATGCGAAAGAAATGAATATATATTTGCGTAAGAACTGAATATATATGCGTAAGAACTGAATATATATGCGTAAGAACTGAATATATATGCGTAAAACTGAATATATATGTGTAAGAACTGAATATATATGCGTAAGAACTGAATATATATGCGTAAGAACGGAATATATATGCGTAGTAAGAATATGCGTAAGAACGGAATATATATGCGTAAGAACGGAATATATATGTGTAAGAACTGAAAATATATGTGTAAGAACGGAATATATATGTGTAAGAACGGAATATATATGTGTAAGAACTGAATATATATGTGTAAGAAGTGAATATATATGTGTAAAAACGGAATATATATGTGTAAGAACGGAATATATCTGCGTAAGAAATCAATATATATGCGTAAAACTGAATATATATGCGAAAGAACGGAATATATATGCGTAAGAACGGAATATATGTGTAAGAACGGAATATATATGTGTAAGAACGGAATACATATGTGTAAGAACGGAATATATACGTGTAAGCACGGAATATATATGTGTAAGTACGGAATACATACGTGTAAAAACGGAATATATATGTGTAAGAACTGAATATATATGTGTAAGAACTGACTATATATCTGTAAGAACTGAATATATATGCGAAAGAACTGAATATATATGCGTAAGAACTGAATATATATGCGTAAGAACTGAATATATATGCGTAAAACTGAATATATATGTGTAAGAAACTGAATATATATGCGTAAGAACTGAATATATATGCGTAAGAACTGAATATATATGCGTAAGAAAGCAATATATATGCGTAAGAACGGAATATATATGTGTAAGAACGGAATATATATGTGTAAGAACGGAATATATATGCTTAAGAACTGAATATATATGTGTAAGAACTGAATATATATGCGTAAGAATTGAATATATATGCATAAAACTGAATATATATGCGAAAGAACGGAATATATATGCGTAAGAACGGAATATATATGCGTAAGAACTGAACATATATGCGTAAGAACAGAACATATAAGCGTAAGAACTGAATATATATGTGTAAGAACGGAATATATATGCGTAAGAACTGAATATATATGTGTAAGAACTGAATATATATATGCGTAAGAACGGAATATATATGCGTAAAAACGGAATATATGTGTAAGAACGGAATATATATGTGTAAGAACGGAATATATATGTGTAAGAACGGAATACATATGTGTAAGAACGGAATATATACGTGTAAGCACGGAATATATATGTGTAAGTACGGAATACATACGTGTAAAAACGGAATATATATGTGTAAGAACTGAATATATATGTGTAAGAACTGACTATATATCTGTAAGAACTGAATATATATGCGAAAGAACTGAATATATATGCGTAAGAACGGAATATATATGCGTAAGAACTGAATATATATGCGTAAGAACTGAAAATATGTGTAAAACTGAATATATATGTGTAAGAACTGAATATATATGCGTAAGAACTGAATATATATGCGTAAGAACGGAATATATATGTGTAAGAACTGAAAATATATGTGTAAGAACGGAATATATATGTGTAAGAACGGAATATATATGTGTAAGAACGGAATATATATGTGTAAGAAGTGAATATATATGTGTAAGAACGGAATATATATGTGTAAAAACGGAATATATATGTGTAAGAACGGAATATATACGTGTTAGAACGGAATATATACGTGTAAGAACGGAATATATATGTGTAAAAACGGAATATATATGTGTAAGAACGGAATATTTTACGTGTAAGAACGGAATATATACGTGTAAGAATGGAATATATATGTGTAAGAACGGAATATATATGCGTTAGAACGGAATATATATGTGTAAAACGGAATATATATGTGTAAAGAACGGAATATATGTGTAAGAATATATATGCGTAAGAACGGAATATATATGTGTAAGAACGGAATATATATGCGTTAGAACTGAATATATATGTGTAAGAACTGAATATATATGAGTAAGAACTGAATATATATGCGTAAGAACTGAATATATATGCGTAAAAAGTGAATATATATGCGTTAGGACTGAATATATATGCGTTAGAACTGAATATATATGTATAAGAACTGAATATATGCGTAAGAACTGAATATATATGCGTAAGAAATGAATATATATGCGTAAGAACTGAACACATATATGCGTAAGAACTGAATATATATGCGTAAGAACTGAACATATATGCGTAAGAACTGAACATATATGCGTAAGAACTGAATATATATGCGTAAGAACGGAATATATATGTGTAAGAACGGAATATGTATGTGTAAGAACGGAATATATATTGTAAGAACGGAATATATATGCGTAAGAACGGAATATATATGTGTAAGAACGGAATATGTATGTGTAAGAACGGAATATATATTTGTAAGAACGGAATATATATGTGTAAAAACGAAATATATATGTGTAAGAATGGAAGATATATGTGTAAGAACGGAATATATATGTGTAAGAACGGAATATATATGTGTAAGAACGGAATATATATGTGTAAGAACGGAATATATGTGTAAGAATATATATGCGTAAGAACGGAATATATATGTGTAAGAAAGGAATATATATGCGTAAGTACTGAATATATATGCGTAAAAACGGAATATATATGTGTAAGAACGGAATATATATATGTGTAAGAACGGAATATATATGCGTAAGAACTGAATATATATGAGTAAGAACTGAATATATATGTGTAAGAACTGAATATATATGCATAAGAACTGAATATATATGCGTATAACTGAATATATATGCGAAAGAACGGAATATATATGCGTAAGAATATATATGCGTATGAACGGAATATATATGTGTAAGAACGGAATATATCTGCGTAAGAAATCAATATATATGCGTCAAACTGAATATATATGCGAAAGAACGGAATACATATGCGTAAGAACGGAATATATGTGTAAGAACGGAATGTATATGTGTAAGAACGGAATATATATGTGTAAGAACGGAATATATACGTGTAAGAACGGAATATATATGTGTAAGTACGGAATACATACGTGTAAAAACGGAATATATATGTGTAAGAACTGAATATATATGTGTAAGAACTGACTATATAACTGTAAGAACTGAATATATATGCGAAAGAACTGAATATATATGCGTAAGAACTGAATATATATGCGTAAGAACTGAATATATATGCGTAAAACTGAATATATATGTGTAAGAACTGAATATATATGCGTAAGAACTGAATATATATGCGTAAGAACGGAATATATATGTGTAAGAACTGAATATATATGTGTAAGAACTGAATATATATGCGTAAGAACTGAATATATATGCGTAAGAACTGAATATATATGCGTAAGAACTGAATATATATTCGTAAGAACTGAATATATATGCGTAAGAACGGAATATATATGCGTAAGAACTGAATATATATGCGTAAGAACTGAATATATATGTGTAAGAACGGAATATATATGTGTAAGTACTGAATATATATGTGTAAGAACGGAATATATGTGTAAGAATATATATGATTGAGAACGGAATATATATGTGTAAGAACGGAATATATATGCGTAAGAACTGATTATATATGTGTAAGAACTGAATATATATGTGTAAGAACTGAATATATATGCGTAAGAACTGAATATATATGCGTAAAACTGAATATGTATATCCGTAAGAACGGAATATGTACGTGTAAGAACGGAATATATATGTGTAAGAACGGAATATATATGCGTAAGAACTGAATATATATGAGTAAGAACTGAATATATATGTGTAAGAACTGAATATATATGCATAAGAACTGAATATATATGCGTATAACTGAATATATATGCGAAATAACGGAATGACAGTCAACAACAAAACACAGAAACAACACGCAAACAAACAAGAAGGAAAAAGTAATCATAAATGCAAACGACATCACAAGCACAAAAGGGTTCACAATAGGGCTACCACCTTGTAACGGTCAGTGGCCAAGTATACCACTAGGGGGTTTAAACCGGTTCTAGGGTGCACCAAACCTCACACTTACCCTACTGTCATCCCATTAAAACAGGACAGTGTAAATAAAGAAATCCCCGCCATGATCTATCTCTAACCAACAAGACAGCATCAATAGGCAATATAAGTAAAACACAAATATGCTCGTGTAAATATAATATAAAAAAACAATAGCCTAGAAAGCCACAATGAAGGTACTCAATGACTTGGCAGAAGCCAGAGCAACAAGAGAATAAACCATTAAGGGCACGACAAGAAAGATCATAGACAAACATCAAACGCCACCGTCCCAATGGGCTTTAGGTAGGCGTCATCATAGGGTCCACAGCCTGTCCGGTCATCGTACAATTAAAGAGGAAAGCATAATGGCGAACTGTAAAAGGGACCACCACCAAGCATGCAGTATGTTGCGAAATGATAGGGTCATAACCTCTTTTGATAAACTTTTTAACAAGTTTAACAAAGATAGTATGACAGTGATCATGACCAAGAATCTTACGAAGTTTATAAATCACATCACCACAGAAAGTTTCTTCAAATTTCGTTAAAAAAACAAACAAAAAAAATGAAAAAAAGGAAGTAATTAAAACAAAACAAAAAACAATTATTAAACAAATGAAAAAAAATAAATGAAAAAATGAAGGCCCTATCGTCGTAACGAGGCAACTATAGCCTTTTTAACTAAATCAAGGGCCATAACTCTGCTGTTACTGGTCCGAACTGGCTAGTTTTCTAAAGTTTCCGAGCTTTCATTGATATTAACAACCTGGTAAGTTTGGTAAAGATCGGATGAAAAATGATGGACCTATCGTATTAACGAGGCAAATTTTAACTAAATCAAGGGCTATAACTCCGCTGTTACTGGTCCTATCTGGCTGGTTTTCCAACTTGTCCGAGCTTTCATTGACATGAACAATCTGGTAAGGTTTGGTAAAGACCGATCTGGCTGGTTTTCGAACTTGTCCGAGATTTTATTAATATTAACAATGTGGTAAAGTTTAGTAAAGATCGGATGGAAAATGAAGGCCTATCGTCTTAACGAGGCAAAATATAGCATTTCTAACTAAATCAAGGGCCATAACTCCGCTTTTACTGGTCCGATATGGATGGTTTTCGAACTTGTCCGAGCTTTCATTGATATTAACAATCTGTTAAAATTTGGTAAAGATCGGATGGAAAATGAAGGCCCTATCGTCTTAACGAGGTAAAAGTTAACGACGACGACGGACGAAGAGTGATCCCAATAGATCACCTGTGAGCCTTCGGCTCAGGTGATCTAAGAAATCGCGAAATTAATGGTGTCCACACTCTAACTTGGGTAATTGATATCTAATCTTCTCTTAACTTGGTCAAATTGTATATGGACACAATGTCTCGGCCAAGTTCGATTTTTGGCCCCATCGCTCCAGTAGTTCCAGAGTTATGGCCCTTGGAATAGTAAAAAATAATAAAATAATGCTGTCCGCACTCTAACTTGGGTAATTGATTTACAATCTTCTCCAAACTTGGTCAAATTGTATATGGGCACAATATCCCGATCGCCCCAGTACTTCCAGAACTATGCCCCGTGGAATGGCAAAAAATCACAAAATAAATGTTATAGTGGGGCATCCATGTCCCATGGATACATTTCTAGTTTAATTAAATTCGAACACTCGGTTCTAATGCCGTCAGGCATTTCACTTGTATGAAATCCACTTCTATTAGAGCTATATTAGCCAGTAGAGCATTCACAGGCGCTCTTGGGCCTCTTTTCATATCATAGGCAAAGTTTGACCCCAGTGTCACCCCAGTGTCACTAATTGCACCAACTTATTGGAGGACCATGCGCTTATGCTACATGCAATATATTCTCGAGAACCCTATGCCCTGTGGCTTCCAAGACGAGTTTTCTCTATATACGACTATGTATGACGTGATCGCTGGGGCAGAATTATGTTGTTTTTTTAAAAACACTGAGTATCTATGTGAAATTTGGTCAAAATGGATCAAGATGTTTTTTGTGAAGAAGTTGTTTAAAGCAAAAGTTAACAACCATGACAGACAGATAACAAGCAAAAACTGATCCAAAAAGCTCACCTCTCCAGCTAAGGTGATCTCAGCTGAGCTAACAAATATGGATTCGAAATGTTGAAAACCACTGGAGAACTATAGTTACTGCAACTGCACACTATAGTTACTGCAACTGCACCTGTGAAACATCTTACGATCCTGCAATGGTTTGACAGCAGGCCCAATTCAGACAAAGCAGACCTGGACCACACAGGGCTGATCTCCATCAATGGTGTGTTTACTTCCGTAGATGATGGTGTTCTCATTCTTAAAGTAGCTATCCGGCCAACAACAGATTTATTTGCCAATATACGTACACCATTTCTAAACCTACAAACAACAAAGAATACATATGACTGACATACGTATTTTGAGAATCCAAACTCTATAGATACAATATAAACGGCTTTAACCAGCCAGGCCAAACCCCAAAACTGGAGCGTCAAATTAAGAGCTACCAACTCATAATTCATTTGATGCATATTCAATCGCTGGTATTTTAAGAACCCGTGAATTATTGGGCACATATACAGTATTATATGACCTGAACACATGGAAGAAGTTTTGATACATGGTTGTGTAGTGTAACCCGGCCGTTATTTGGCAGGTTAGTTTCTTTAAAGCAACACAGTTTTTATATAAATTCTTTATTGTATCTATATATAACAATTTTTATATAAATTCTTAATCAATTACAATTTTTATATATTTTCTTTATTGTTCTGTTACTTATAAATACAAGAAAATCGGTAGAACCGATGGATGCTCCCCGAAATGTATCCTCAACTTATCATATGACCTTGTATCACCCAGCAGTTTTCAATTTGCAGTTCCACTGGTAGTTTGGACAAGAATTACAAGTTTAAAATTACAAAGGGTAATAACTCTAATTTGAACGAAAATTGGTTGTAGATCTCTGCACTTTCTCTCATTGCCCTTTATCATTGTGTGAAGCTTTATCGCAGTCCCATTAGTAGTTTCTGAGTTATGTTACAGACATGAATTATAAGTATAAAATTCCAAAGGGCAATAACTCTATTTTGATATAAGATAATAGTTATGGTTTTGTGCTCATCACTTCCTCTCAATGCCCTTTATCACTGAGTGAAGTTTCATTAAAGTCCCATGAGTGGTTTTTGAGTTATGCTCCGAACATGAATTGCAAGTATAAAATGACAAAGGGCAATAACTCTGTACTCGGCACTTCCTCTCATTGCCCTCTATCATTGTGTGAAGTTTCATTGTAGTTAAATAAGAAGTTTTGAAGTTATGCTCCAGACAAAAATTATGAGCATAAAATTACAAAGGGCAATAACTCTAACTTGAATGATGACAGAGTTACGGTTCTAGCGCCCTGCACGTCCTCTGATTGCCTTCTATCATTGTGTGAAGTTTCATTTTAGTCCCACCAGTAGTTTTGAAGTTATGCTCCAGACAAAATTTCTAAGTATAAAATTACAATAATGCTAATTTGAATGAAGACAGAGTTACGGTTCTTACACTCTGCACTTACTCTCATTGCCCTCTGTCATTGTGTGAAGTTTCATTGTAATCACATATGCAGTTTTGAGGTTATGCTCCGGACAAAAATTCTAAGTATAAAATTAAAAAGGACAATAACTCTAATTTGAATGATGACAGAGTTACGGTTCTTACACTCTGCACTTACTCTCATTGCCCTCTGTCACTGTTTTAAGTTTCATTGCAATTCCATAAGTAGATTTCAAGTTATGCTCCGGACAAACATTCAAGTATAAAATTACAAAGGGCTATAACTCTAATATGAATGAAGACAGAGTTATGGTTCTTGCACTCTGCACTTCCTCTCATTGCCCTCTATATCACTGTGTGAAGTTTCATTGTAGTCCCATATGTAGTTTTGAAGTTATGCCCCAGACAAATATGGGACAGACGGAAGGATGGACGGCCGAAGGACGGACAAAGCGGCGACTATATGCTCCCCCGAAAATTTCGTGGAGCATAAAAATACTGTTACAGAAAATATATATGTAATAACAATAATAGTAACAATTACAATCGAGTCTTCCAAAGTGTTTTTCTTTGAGCATACCATCATAATGAAACTAAAAAAATCAAAAAAAATCCATCAATTAACACATATTGCTGTCATGTGGATGTAAACTCGTACAAAGTTTGAAAGCTGTATGGCTATTGGTATCTTCAAAATCGACTTAAACAAATAATTAAATGTAAAACTTTAATGTAAATTACTGAACACTGACAATTAGGTGAAGTTTATTCATTTTAATGGAATGTGTTGCTGTCATGTAGATGTATGTAGGTATGCAGTTTTAAAGATGTAATGACTTTTGGCATCGGAGAATAAATGGACTTACGTGTTAATGTCATGTAGATGTATGTAGGAATGAAGTTTTAAAGCTGTATGAAATTGACTTTTGGCATCGGAGAATAAATGGAATTTAATGGAATTACGTGTTAATGTCATGTAGATATATGTAGGAATGAAGTTTTAAAGCTGTATGAAATTGACTTTTGGCATCGGAGAATAAATGGAATTAAATGGAATTACGTGTTAATGTCATGTAGATATATGTAGGAATGAAGTTTTAAAGCTGTATGAAATTGACTTTTGGCATCGGAGAATAAATGGAATTAAATGGAATTACGTGTTAATGTCATGTAGATGTGTGTATGAAGTTTTAAAGCTGTGTGGCTTTTTGAATTGAATTGAATGTTGTTTAACGGCTCATCAACACAGTATAGGTTATTTAGAGCCGCCCCAGAGAGAGGGGAAGGATATATAGGAATCCGGGAACCTGCCCTACTCTTATTATCGAATAGATTCCTATGGTTCTTTAACGTGCTAGGAGGAAAGACTGATACACGGGACCACCCGGTTTACGTCCCCATCCGATGGACGAGGCTAAGGGAAAGTGTCTTGCCCAAGGACACACCGACGGAACTCAGTGGAACCACGGAGGATTGAACCCGGGTCCTCCGGTTACAAATCCGCCGCTCTACCGACTGCGCCACGCCAGCCCTTTTTGGCATCTGAGAATAAATTGACTTGCGTGTTACTGTGATGTAGATGTGTGTATGAAGTTTTAAAACTGTTTGACTTTTGGCATCTGAGTATAAAATGGAATTGCGTGTTACTGTCATGTAAATGTGTGTATGAAGTTTTAAAGCTGTGTGGCTTTTGGCATTTGAGTAACAGACTTAACATGAATGTAAAACTTTAATGTAAACTAACTGAATTGGGGTTTTACGGTGCACCAACACAAAAAGGTTATATGGTGCCAACAGGAATGAACATTCCAGGCCCACCCTCCAATTACATCTAGATAAAAATATGCAGAATGGGCTTAGATGAAGACCTTTAATGAGCATGGCAAAAATTACACAACATAAATTCGGGCGAATTTTACTCTTCTTTTTAAAATAGTTCAAAAATACACGAAGGTCATTCATATTGACCTATTTATGGTTGGTATGCATTGCTGAGTGTGTATGAAGTTTTAAAAGGGTAGTGACAAACGTCTTGGGAATCAGTCAAAAGTAGAATACAAATTAAGTACATCATGTTGTCAAATACAAATAACACTCGTTACTTCATGGTAAACTAAACAAAGCAATTTCCAATAGTGTAGCAACCTTAAAATAATACAGGCTGAGAAAAACCAACAAAAAAACCCAACAAATATCACACAATCATGTAAAATGGTTATTAAGGCAAGAATAATTTTAACAGCACTTCTCGTAACAATTTCACATTTAAAAAATCTACAACTTCATAGTGAAAACAATAACTCTTACCATAAGTGAATATCTGTCTGCAATACATAGCCTTGGGGTGCTTATCCATGGGTTTGATTAAATATTTGAATCCACAATAAAACATTTAAAATCAACTCCCTGAGATATAACTTCAATTCATTTAATATTGTTAAAGTATCGAGAGCCTTAGAGGAAGATTTTAGTTCTTCTGATTTGTTTTTCATTGTCAGTCTATATTCACTTCCTTTATTTTAAACATCCATTTTATAATATACTTTCCAGTGAAATAGTGGATTTCATTATTAAAATAAAACATTATATTTTCATTGTTTATATTTCACATGTGAAATATCGAAAATGACGTAATGCCGCTGTTGACGTCATTGTTTTGGCGCATTATGTTTTTTCTGCATAAGTTTTAAGGTTGTGAGTATATGATAAATAGAATACTTGTTGGTTTGTCGGGAATATAGGATTTATTTTTATCTCAAAGTGAAGAAACTCGCATATTTTCACTCTTGCTAAAGCACTCGTGAAATTAAAAGTTTTCTCACTTCTCGATGAAAATAAATCCTATATTCACTCCAAACAAACAAATATCCTCTATGTATTTTGCATATTTTCATATGCTATCTTAAAAACTAAAACCAAACATTTAAAAAAAATTGTTTGCTCAACAATTTTAATAATATTTTGCTGCGACACTTTTCAAGATAATCAAACTTTGCTTATCGTCCTTTTACAACAATCCCTATTTCCACATTCATACGTTTTGATATTGCAGTCACAATCAATAACCGCTGTAATCACTGTAAGAAGAACATTATGAGATAATTACGAATTAAAATGGTCCAAATGGTAAAACAGTGATAAAATAGGTTCTTTCCAGTACAGGAAATAAGGCTTATATACAAACATGTATAGAAAGAAGTTTAAGAAATATAAAAAGATCGGACAGGGAAAGTAGCATTCAAGGAGGACAGTCAACCACAAAACACAGAAGCAAACATGCAAACAGACAAACAAGAAGGCAAAAGTAATAATAAAGGTAAACGACATCACAAACACAAAAGGGTTGACAATAGGGCTACCGCCTTGGAATTAAGTAATTTCAAAACCTACTTTTATAACATCTCTAAACATGGGAACACATTTAAGGTTGACTATTTTTTTGTAATAAAATATTCAATAATATTAGTAAAATATTTTCTTTCTGGTATGTAACTATTTATGTTAAGGCACTTACGTATATACCACAGCAACAAAGTGACTAATGTTGGCTTACTTTGTTAACAAACAAGAATGCCCCCGAAGTTCATCTGACATTTGATCTCCAAGTATGACCTTGACCTTTGAGGGTAAGACCGGATTCTTGCGCATGAAACATTTTTTCTTTGTGATGAACATTTGTGTCTAGTTTTAAGAAATTCCATTTGGTACTTTTGAAGTTAGACATGATTGTTTCGCATGGACATACAAACGAACGAACGGAATAACTGACAGAAGGTGCGATTACTAATATGCATCCTTCCTTCGTGAGTATAAAATTTAAAGCCTTTGACAAATACTTCTAATTATTCCTAGCATTATTTATTAGAAGTATTTCTATATAAATGTATTCTGAATACAAGAAACCATGAATATGCATACACAGTAAGCTCTCATTTGAACACACTTCATGACTATCACAATTAGATATAAATAAAACAATAACAATTTGTATAAAACCTTAGTTTAACATTTAGCTTTGAAACAGAGCACACACCTTGAAGTTTACCATAATTTTTATTATGTATTTTTCCATAATTTTTGAATTTCAGATATGTTTATTCCGGCAAACAGCATGAACAAGATTATTTTTATAGGTTCAAAATGATGTATTCTGCAGTTTATGGTTCAGTAAATATTGTAAGATTCGGCAAAAGTTCACTCACCTTAATGACAAAAACCATGAATTTAATTTATGTAATTCCAATAATTCACACAAATATTTGTTAAAATCATGTTTAAAATCAAATTCTCACTAAATTTCATCAGATCACTTTTTTTCTCCATAAAATACAACGTTGTAAACAATCAATTGTTGCAATTAATTGTTGTTAACAATCATTGCAATTAATTTGGCATATTATGTTGATAATGATCACATGATGTGATTTAACCAATGAAAGGTGTAACTAATGATCAGATGATCTCATTTAACCAATGAAAGGTGTAACTAATGATCACATGTTCTGGTTTAACCAATGACTAATGATCACATGATCTGATTTAACCAAAGAAAGGTGTGACTAATGATCACATGATTTTATTTAACCAATAAAAGGTTTTAGTTTATCAGTAATGATCACATAATGTGATTAAACTGATGAAAGTTGTAACTTATGATTACATGATGCTTTTTAACCAATGAAAGTGTAAATAATGATCACATGATGACATTTAACAAATGAAAGGTATTAAAGATGGAATGATCACCCAATGAACTGTTCAAAAAGTTTACCAATCCAGATTGCCATCACAGTCTTCTTGGCTTTTGGCTTGAAATTAATATCTCTCGTCAGTCTATGAATCACACAGGCTGTGGTCTTGAACGGTAAATACTGTATCTGGTCAGGTGTCATGCTTTTGGGGTACTTTTCAGGATCATAATTGTATCGCGCCATTTTTCCACAAACAGAGGTCAAGTAAGACAGTAAGTTCCCACCATTTAATAACTTCTGCATACTCTGGTACATGTATTGCAGCATCCATGATCCAGTTTTTTGATTATGAAATGCAATTTTTCCTGAAAACAGAAAGTTTCTGAAAGTTAACATCATATTTAATGTGCCACAATATAACAATTATTCTGGAGGAAAATGGCGCATAAAGATATATATCACCTTCATAAAGTCCAACTAACAACAGTAAGGTGTTTTTCATAAAAAAATAAGTGTTGGTATCAATAAAATGTACATAAATTGTGTGCCACGTATTTGTATTTGATACATTGTTCATATTAAAGTAATAATACTGTGTAAAATAACTATGCAATAAAACTAAGAAATAACAGTTACATTTCAGGTAACTGTAGTTAACATATATGTGCATTACATATGTATCACATGTTTAACTTCCATAATTTATATATCACATGAATACATATGTTTAACTTTCGCAATTTATGTATCATGTATGCTGAATTTCCATAATTTATGTTTCACATATGTTTAACTTTCATGATTTATGTATTACAAATGTTAAACCTACATTTTTTATATATAACTTATTAACACACACAAAAAAGACAAAACTATAGCTGCATGCATACATCATTTATTACATTCGTGCTGTGATGCAGATATTTGACAAAATTAATATGTATGCAATGTTAAAGACCCTTGTGCAGAAAATTAATAACAGCTACATTGCCGCAAAAATAACCTTTCTTGATTTGAGAAATTGTAGAATTCGTCAAGATTCTGTATACTCAGAATAAGATATGAGTATACTTTCTTGGTATTTTCTTATAAGAAAATATTTCTAGCTATACTCCCTTTTTCTTGTTATAAGAAAATTGGTTTCTTAAATTAAGATTGAGTTCTTCATTTAAGAAAAGTGACTAGAAAGTTATAAGAAAATAGGGTATCTTAGATTAAGATAAGTTCTTACTTTAAGAAAAATATAAGAAAGTGTAAGATTTTGTTTCTTGTTGAAAAATTAAGAAAATAAAGTTCTTATATTGAGATTTTGGGTTTTTATCATTTTTTCTTATTTGGAAAAAATAAATTCTTGAAATGAGAACCATGTGTGAATGAAACAAGACTATTTTTTTTCTTGTTATAGGAAAACTATTTCTTATTTCAAGATTCCTAATGGTGGCAGAAACAAGTAATAATTTCTAAGTATACTCCCAAGAAAAATTGTCTCAAAACAAGATAAATTTTCTTACTACATAAGTTACTGTATAAGTTTTTTTTCTATAACTAAGATTTTTTTTTTGGCATATATGTGTTTAACTTTATCCTTTATGAAATGCATGCGGAGCTCAATAATTATAGGGCTCAAAATCATGTCAAAGAATTCACATTTCAATATTTTCCGCCACCACCCTGAGTATATTCAAACTACAGAATAACACAGTTAAGTATGGTGACTGATTTCTGCCATTTATCATTTTTTCGTTAATTCGTCAAGAAAATACGACAGAACGAAAAGACAACAGGACGAAAAGATGACAAATGCAGCTCGAAAAGATGAATGAACGACAGAATGAAAAGACGACATTTCGACATTTTCTTATCTGTTCGCCCTCGAAATGTCGTCTTTTCATTCTATAGTTCTTTCGTCTTTTCGAGGGCGAAAAGATAAGAAAATGCCATGCGAAGAGACGACACTTCAGCCACAAAAAGACGCCATGTGATATTGTCATCTTTTAGTGTGGCATTCTGTCATTTATTTGCTTCTGATATGCCGTCTTTTCGTTCTGTCGTTTTATTTTGCGCAGCATTTGTCGTCTTTTCGTTTTATTGCCTTTTCGTCTTTTCGTTCTGTCGACTTTTCGCCTTCCGGTTGGGATGCACGTTTCAGTCATTGCGGCCATTTCATGGTGACTACTATAAGTTTGGACAATCTTGAATTGTCGGGGAATTGGGTCAAACAGACAGGGAGTGTTTCCAATAAATAATAAACGAAGGGTTACTAGTTCTTTTAATTCATCTATATAGACGCAGAATGGTCATTACAATTATACTGATCACTAGTCTTGTGTTAGGCAATAACCATGTAATTATGTTATGTTGAATAAAAGTATTGTATTGAATTGAGTCTGAAAATCATAGAGTACTTGTTTTTTACACCTCATTTAATCAATTGAATTGAATGTTGTTTAACGGCTCATCAACACAGTATAGGTTATTTAGAGCCGCCCCAGAGAGAGGGGAAGGATACATAGGAATCCGGGAACCCTGCCCTACTCTTATTATCGAATAGATTCCTATGGTTCTTTAACGTGCTTGGAGGATAGACCGATACACGGGACCGCCCGGTTTACGTCCCCATCCGAGGGACGAGTCATTTAATCAATACTGTTAGAGTGATAATTATGTTTTTGGCTTTCCCTCAATCAGTTTTTTTAAAAGTGTCAAGATTTAATTGCAATATGTATATTATATAGAGAGAGGATCTTAAATTAATTCATATTTAATAGTTGTTTATGACTGTAACCCGACTTTATGATGTTGTATAATGATGCCAAACACCAGTCAGGGGTGTAACTGATTGAAGTTATTCTCCAAATATCTTGTACACGTTATTATTTCGTAGCAGTGAACATCCTTGGAAAATCGCTGTTTATTTTGAAATTCGCGGTAGTTTACGTCATTGCTACTGATCAAGGCATGTAGCAAGACGGAAAGTACCAGCAGCATTGACAGCATGGAAGCTGACTTGACGGAGAGTGATAATTTTCCGATTTTTATGCGCTTTTTTTCACAAAATTGATCAAATTTGAGTAATTTCAGACATATATTTATATCCTTTCCCATTTTTTTCGGCGCCTGCCGTATTTTTCCCCTGTTTTATTGTACCTTTCTCTGATAAAGTTAGTCAACAATGCTCGTACGCATCGCCGATAAACTTCTACGCATCGTGTTGGAAGGTTTGTCGGTATAAGAACAATGTAACTTGTGTAAGTTATTGTCTACTAAATGTCGGAAAATTGAAAAATGAGATAAGATAACTCGTGCAGGCTTGTTCGTATATTCATCGTCATCGTTCATGATTATATATGATGAACATGTACGTGCACTTTGGGAAATGAAATTGTATGGGATAGCTGTTCAACATGTTATTTGTTTAAATAAACATGATAAATAAAAATGATGTTAAATATTAAATACCAGTTGAAAGTAAATTGTGTGAAAAACGTTTTTTGTATGTCCTGTATCCATGGTAACAGTTTTACTAACTTACACTGAGAGAGCAACCTCAATGGGAAATGAGATGAATTATATCGTAGACAGAGAGGTATGGCCAAATGTATATGCTACATGTGGGAGAGGATATTGGGTGGGGTCAGAGACAAGGAATAAGAAATGACGGGAGTAGGGAGATAAGGTGGTGGTGTGTGGGAGATTTTTAAAATAACAATATAGTAAACAAAATGATAGAGAAGTAATAAAGGGGAACGATTGAGGGCAAAGACTATCCCTTGTACACGCCTCCTCCCTGTTACATGCTTGCGTTGGTTTCTGAGCATGCTGATGGGGCACCAAGCTTACTAAATGGCTACGTACTGCATAACCTGTAGTTCTATGTTCATCATGTTTATCGACAAGGCAGTTCTCAGTTTATTACGAGCCAGTTTTCAGAAAGAAGAGTAGGACTCTAATATGCTAATCATACTAATAGTTCCCTGTCTAGTTGGTATGTTTTGAGGTTGAGCCTCGATCTGCAGTCATTGATAACTTATTTGAGTTATTGTTTATGTTACTTAAAAATATGGAAGGAAATAGTGAATCTCTGGAAGCCATTATTTTCTACAAATAAACATAATTTATATTACTTAAAAAAAGGTCCTGCTGAGTGACCATGTTGACTACCGAGTGATGCCCTGTTAATGTTATCCCCTTGGCACTTAAAATATAAGTAACTTAATAAAGTTATATAACTGTACACAGTTATGAAATCTAATTTGAGTTGTTGTATTTTTCAAAAACATGATTCGAACAGGCATTCATCTTACATGTTCGTGATCCTAATGATATTTATTTTTGATAATTTATCTGTTTACGCTATTTTGTTTTTATTTAAGAAATAATAAATATGTACCTGTGTTTTATCAGTGAATAAAATACAGTTCGGAGTTCGGATGCGTAGTAATTAAATCACGAGGGCGTTAGCACGAGTGATTTAACTACTCGCATCCGAACGACTAACTGTATTTTATTCGCCGATAAAATACAGGTACGTATTTATTATTTCGATTCTAACACAACAATAACCCCATTGTTTACGCTATTGTTGGGGCACTATATATTATCTCGGAGGTCAAGGTAATCAGGCTGCTATCAGGCTATCAGGCTGCTATGTTTACATG
>JAWPHD010019408.1:0-12500 GCA_037043455.1 Cyrtodaria siliqua | reverse complement strand
AGGTCTCTAATATACTAATCATGCTAATAGTTCCATGTCCATTGGGTATGTTTTGAGTCTGAGACTCGATCTGCAGTCAACAATATAACTTATTTGAGTTATTTTGTTTTATCAAGATATGGAAGCAAGGAGTAAATCTCTGGAAGCCATTATTTTTTGCACATAAACATAATTATACCCCCGCTTTCACAATGTTGTCCCCTCGCGTCCCGTGCCGTAGCGTCCCGTCAACACATTTGTGTCCCCTCGTGACCCGTCCCGTCGCGTCGCGTCCCGTCAACACATGTTTATTCCGTCGGGTCCCGTCGCGTCTCGTCCCGTCCCGTCGTCATTGTTAATACTTGCATATCTCAAACACTTTTGAATGGATTGCTTCCAAACTTCATATGCTCATAACAACTGATGAAATTATGTCCCTTTATATCACCGGTCCCGTCCCGTCATGTCCCGTCCCCGTCCCGTCCACGTCCCGTCGCGTAACACAGTTGTAATACTTGCATATCTCAAACACTTCTGAATTTATTGTTCCCAAACTTCATATACACATAACACCTGATGACCTTATTTCCCTGTACATCACCCATCATTGATTGCCTAATTTATTACAGAATTATGGCCATTTGTTTGACTTTTTCTCAAACATTTTCGAATTGAGTGTTCCCAAACTTCATGTACACATAACAACTGTTTACCTTATGTCCTTATAAATAACAAATTGCTGATGCCTAATTTATTACAGAATCATGACCCTTTATTTGACTAATTATTTATTTGAATAATCAACTTCATGTGGCTTTCACTTTAACACGTTTCAAGGATTGTTATTACACCTAACATACAGTTCACACGTGATGGTATGATGTATCTCTGCATTTATGGGTTTTCGATTCTGCAATTAATTTTTTTACACAACTGTGGACCTTTGTTTTAATGAGAATTTCTTTTACATTAAAAAATTAACACATATTTTAAACATTTATTATTCTTGACTTTGCCCATCATCGGCTAGAGCAAAAACGCGGGGTATTCATCACCTTCACTGGTAGTTCTAGTTAATATTACTTTAAAAACATGTTCTGCTGAGTGACCATGTTGACTACAGAGTGATGCCCTCTTAATGTTAAACCCATGGCACTTAAACATATAAGTAACTTAATAAAGTTATATAACTGTACACAGTTATGAAATCTAATTTGAGTTGTTCTATTTTTAAAAACCTGATTGGAACAGGCAATCATTTTACATGTTCGTGATCCTGATGATATTCATTTTGATAATGCATCTGTTTATACATGTATTTTGTTCTTTTTAGCTTATCTAGTTTAGCACCGGTGTTAATGACAAAATAACAAGTTTTATTTCAATAGCAAATATTATTTGCATATTGTATTAGGTATTCGCTAAATACTACCTGATACTTTATATTTTTGAAGATAGCATCGAACATTGTTTTATACTGCCATATCTGATAGGGCAGCAACGATACTCCTACATGACGATACGATACGTATCACGATATACAGGGCTCACGATGCGATACATTTATCAACTGATACAGTTAACGATCCCATCCAGCAAATATATATGTTTTTGTATCAAATTCAAACATTCATAGTTATCTCTTTTCAAGAATGTCCATCTTATTCCTGAATAGGATAGCCTTCCTGGCAATACAAATTGACCCATGTCTTAAATATCAACAAGACTCGTTACTCAAAGCAGAGCGTACATATGTTTGTATTGTGTTTTTTTTCGGAGTTTTTGGTTAATCGCTGGACCTTTAATATCTAGGTCTTTAACGATTCACCCAATATTCGAAACACCGCTGTATTTTGCCGTATGTTCGGTTTTACATTTACATTTTATGGGAATTTAAGGAATAGGCAATACCTCTTGTGTCCCATATTCCAAATCCCGAGTCCAAATCAGTATCTTGAATCATTCGATGAGATTCTGACACGTCTCTGTTCAAGAGAGTACTTATTTAAAGCTGAAAGTCTTTCTGAGATTTCTTAGCACTGGTACTGGTTTGGTTGCTCGGTGGTATATTTTTTCTAAACATGAAATATGCTTACGATAATAAGGGCTCCAAACCTGAACACAATATTCTAATAGAGGACGTATATAACTGGTATATATAATAATAAAGATTTTTTTATCAGAGTGTTTAAAAATTATTTTCAAATAACCGAGACCTTGCATCGCTTTCTTTGCTGCCGCACTACACTGCTTACTTGGCTTTCCAGTTTTACTGACAATACCTCCCAAATCACTTTCTGAATCTGAATTTTCAATATCTATATTGTTTATATATTCTGCATTATCATTACCAAAATGGATTGTTTCACACTTGGCTACTTAAATCTCGGAAGCCCTAGATCTGACCATGATTGTAATGTATTTAAATCATCTTGTAATATATTCATATTTTTACAGGAATTGAAAATCTTTGTATCATTCACAAAAAAGATGTGATTTACTGCCAATAATATATGGTAGTTCATTTATAAAGAGTATAAACATAAGAGGCCCCAAAACTTATCCTTGGGTACCCCACTTAAGACGTCTTTTTCTGTAGATGACTGTCCTCTAATAACTATTGTTTGTTTACGTCCAGTAAGAAAACCTTTTATCCATTAAAAGACCTTACCCTGTATCCCGTAAGCCTGTATTCAGTTTCAATAAAAGTCTCATGTTCAACTGAATCAAGTGCACTTCGGTAGTCAAGATATACAACTTCTGTAGTTACCTTTTACAAAGATATGTTGATTTTTGCTGATCACATGTTCTGAACTCAAGTGAACAAGCACGCTTTCTTTGAATATTGATTCAATTATTTTACAAGAAACACATGTTAAACACATGCTGCCTTTTTGGTTAGAGAATAGTTCATGACGGGGTTTCTTTATTTACACTGTCCCGTATTTTGGGATAAAGTAGGGTAAGTGTGAGGCGCCCTATAAACTGGTTTAAACCCCCAAGCGGCCTATTTTGCCACTGACCGTTCCAAGGTGATAGCCCTACTGTCAACCTGTTTTGTGTGTGTGATACCTTTATTCCTTATTAACCATTACGTGTTCCGAGTATTAACTTTCATACCCCATCCAACCCCTGCTCCAAGAAGGGAAAACGGGGTTAATAGTTAAAACATATTTATTTTTACATCGATTGCGAAACAAGTTATTGCAACTTATATTAATCACTCTCGATGGCTTCCTGTATAGAACCAGTACTAAGCAATGTGGATTAATTATCTTGCTCAAGGATAAATAACGTGGCCGCGGCGAGGATCGAACCCACCACCTCTCAATCTGGAGTTCGGCGCTGTAGCACTGGACTACGCACTCCACTACGGGGTTGGCTTAAAACCTTAATTCCGGCATAAAACGTTTGCAAATTGTCAAATTAAAACATGTAATATGTAATTTTAAACAGGTTATCACGTTTTGTTTCAATAAACAATGTTTTTAAACGTGTTTTATTGTCGAAATATCGCTTATACAATCCTGCTAATATAACCTTTCCCATCGCTTAATTAAGGCGGGACCACGTAATGTTTGTCGTTTTGCGTGTTTTTGTGTTTACTGTGTTCTGTGAAAGCTCCATTTCATGTTCGACTTTTATATTTATTTTCAGAAATAACTTATCACTTTACTAAATAACTTAAACAAGTTATGTTTTACCCCCAAAGATACATGCCTATGGCTACACGTGAAATGTGGTTAATTATTCAGAAATAACTTATTTAAGTTATTTTTCTTCATTATCCATATTAATATGTAATAACCAACACAAGGATGACCCAACAAAAATAGGGGAATCTTTCGTTTAAACTAAGCTAATGACATATTAATCAACCTCTTGATACATCTAGTTATTTATATGTGTGGTAAATAATAAACAATAACTTGTAGGAGTTATGTTGGACCCTTCAGATTAAGAAATAACGTGTTTAAGTTAGATAAATTGTATAAGTTATTTAGATAACTTGTATAAGTTATTTAGCAAGTAACTTAAATTAGTTAACACTACTTACTGTCTATGTACCCTGTCGATGTAACATTTTAAATGGAACTTAAAAATGGTAAACATTTTAACCGCATAATATTGATGATGTGATTACTTGTAAAACAGAAAAGATTAACATCATAAATGTCATTTTTTGTTTATAACTTTGATAACATTTTAAATTTTATAAATGAGTTTCTGTGAATCTGTGTTCTGACGAATCTGTGTGGTGTGACAGTAGAGTCAAGAGGCATGTTATGTGAATACACCTTTCTAAACTGTACATGCCGCTTATCATTTGTAATACGACCCAGTTTTCAGAAAGAAGAGTTGGATTCTAATATGCTAATTATGCTAATAGTTCCCTATCCATTGTGTATGTTTTGTATTTGAACCACGATCTGCAGTCATTGATATAACTTATTTGAGTTATATTTTATGTAACTTAAAAATATAGAAGCACAGAGCACATCTCTGGAAGCCATTATGTTTTGCAAATAGACATAATTAATATTACTGTAAACGACAATGTCCTGCTGCATGACCACGTTGACTGCAGAGTGATGTAGTATTAATGTTAAACCCATGACACTTAAAAATATAAGTAACTTAATAATGTTATATAACTGTACACTTTGTAAACAGACAATCATTTTACATGTTCGTGATCCTGATGATATTCATTTATGATAGTGTATCTGTTTCACTGATTTATCACTCGTATGCTGAAGAAGTTTTGTTTAAGCCTCGGCTAAAATAACGTCATACTGTGTCCTTTCGTTGCATGTGTGGTATGATCAGTAATTTTAAACAATGATGAAGAGTCCAAATCATATTTATGTTTCAGTATCTTGAATGTTTCGATGAGATCGCCTCGGACATGTCCCTGTTCAAAAGAGTACATATTTAAAGCTGAAAGTATTTTTTCATATCTGAGATCTCTTAGCTCTGGTACTAGTTTGGTTGCTCGATGATGTATTCTTTTCTAAACATTCAATATCCTTACGATAATAAGAACTCCAAGCCTGAATACAATATTATAATAGAGGACGTACTTAACTGGTATATATAATAAAAAAGCTTATTTTATCACTGTTTTCTAATAAGCGTATCGTTGCAGCGCTTTCTTTGCTGCTGCACTACACTGCTCATTTGGCTTTCTATTCTTACTGATAATAACTCCCCAATCCCTTTTTTAATCTGAATTTTCAATGTCTATATGTTTTAATTTGTAAGTATTTCTGGAGCATCATAACCAAATGGATTATTTTACACTTGGCTACATTAAATCTCAGAAGCCATATATTTGACCATGATTGTAATGTTTTTCAATCATCTTGTAATATATTCATATATTTACATGAATTGAAAATCTTTGTATCATCCGCCAAAAATGTGATTTTAATACCTGGTAGTTCATTTATAAAGAGTATAAACAAAAGAGGCCCCAATACTGATCCTTGGGGTACTCCACTTAAGACGTCTTTTATCGTAGATGACTGGCCTCTAATAACTACTGCTTGTTAACGTCCAGTCATACAATCGTTTATCCAATTTAAAACCTTACCCTGTAACCCTTAAGCCTCCAATTTCACTAACTGTCTCTCAAGTTCAGCTGAATCAAATGCACTTTGTTAGACAAGATATACAATATTTGTGGATATAATATACCATGGTCTTAATCATTAGTGACTGATTCTAGAGTTTCTAGCAGGTTTGTTAGTCATTGTTACCTTTTACAAAGCCATGTTGATTTTTGCCGATCAAATGTTCTGAATTCAAGTGAAAAAAATGCTTTCTCTGATTCACGTATTTTACAAGAAACACATGTTAAAGTAACCGATCTATAGTTCATAACAGAGATTCTAGGACCTTACTTAAGAAGAGGGGTGAACTTTTCCCACTTTGCCCACACAAGGTGAGCTCTGCTATCTTCTGACAACTCTCAGTGTTTGTTTTTTGTTGTTGTTTTTTTGTTGTTTTTTCTTTTTTTTGGGAACATAACAATTGGGAATTTTAGCGCGAATTTTCGTAAACAAGGAAATAGATCCATTAAAACATTAATGTCAGAATTTTATCATTAATACTGTTAACTGTACACCAAGTCAACGGAGGCAATTAAAAGCGTTTTGTACTCTATAAATGTGACATATTTACCAAAATTGTTTCTATTTCTTCAAAATTGGGTAAAAAAAATATATGTTTTGGCATTAGAAATATGACCGAAAAACGGCTATTAAAACAGCCCCCAAAAACACTGAGTCTTGTTTAGATTAGGAATGGGACCAACATATACGACTGAAAAGGAAGACTGTCCAACCCACATTATGTAGACATTTCAGTCTTGTTTTAATTTGGGGATAAGTTCAGAGGTGTAATTGATTTATTACTAAATAACTTTAACAAGTTATGATTTACCCCCAAAAAACACATGCCTATGGCCAAATGTGAACTATGGTAAACTTTTCAGAAATAACTTATTTATTTTGTACCGATTTCAGTTATTTACTAAATAACTTTAACAAGTTATGTTTTACCCTAAAACAATGCCTATGGCCACAAGTGAAATATGGTGATGAACTTTTCAGAAATAACGTCTTTAAACTATTTTGCTACTTTCTCCATATTATTATGTAACTCATTTAAGTTATTAATAGGTAACTAATATCAGTTACACCCCTGACAATTAAAAGCTTGAATAAACTATTGCTAAACCTTGCGGAGAAGAATTTATGGCAAATTAGTTAACAACAAAGATGAAAGAACCATAAAAAATATCAGATGTTGCAGGAATATTATTGTTTTGATAGAAAACAGATTTACAAACAGATGGATATCTGAAACTTATTTCAGTTATTTTGAGAAAAAAAAGCTACAAAACTCTAATAACCTAAACAAGTTATTTTTCTAACTTTTGCCTGATGGATAAGACTGAGACACATCGCAATCTGTTTATACATATTACATGATTATGTTGATCATTTTATTGATGTGTTACCTGTATCATTTTAAGTTTACATGTGTAAGAAACTAAATTTATGGTATATTAAAATGAACACCATCTTAATGGCAGAGACCTATTGGGTTACTTCCCATACAATTGTAACATGTTTTCACCTTTTTATTCAAACATATTCTATCAAACATGTTACCCATAATAGCGATCTATTTCATGCATACTTACCATTTTCATAACTTTAAAATATTTAACATAACACATTTTCTGTAGGCTCACTGATTTAGCATAGTTGACAGGGCAGTACTGATAACTGAATATAGTTATTCCAGCAAGGGACTTAAATCTTACAATGAAGTGTTAATTAAACAATCATATAAATAAGTTGTTTCCCTTGGAAAGGTGTTTACATTTACTCATAACTTATTTAAGTTATCTATCGAACTGTATTCAAAGGGAGAAAACTCCTGAATTATTGATAAAATAACCCATTAAAGTTATTAGAAAATAACTTCAATCAGTTACACCCCTGACTGAACACACGTATAAAGTTTCAATCCATTAAATCGAAACACCCTTTTCAAACACTTCAAGACTGCCGTGTGTCCCTTTAAAATCTATTTTCAGATGGCAGCCATCTTGAATTTCTGGCCAACCTGAATTTTTACTTAGACCAACTAAACATCAAGAGTAACATTCCTGTAAAGTTACATGAAAATTCATCAAGTAGTTTTAGAGGAGTAGTCAAGTCAACGAAGGTTTTTCCTATATAACTCTTTGAAATGAATTTTGGTAATGTCATGCCAGTCATTTTAATAAAGTTCCAAATCAATATCACTTATGGCTTTCAAGAAGTAGACGTCACAAACTTGTATTTTTAAAAGCTACTTAAGCCATGGAGGCCTTCTTGTATTTCTGGCTGACCTGAAATTATGCTAGGATCAACTAGACATTAAGAGCAACATTCCTGTTTTCATGAAAATCCGTCTAGTAGTTCACAGGAGTAGTTGCCACAAGTTTTTCTTAAATAACTCCATGTAAACAAAGATGGCCACTGGCAGCCATGTTTAACATTGAATCAAAATGATTTTCGACGATGACACTTTCTATATAACTCTATGCAAACAAAGATGGCCACTGACAGCCATCTTTCACGTCGTATCAAAATGGTGTTCAATAAGGACAAACATCATGTCATGCTGATCATTTTAGAAAAGGTCCCATATCAATATCACGTCAGGCAAGAAGTAGTCGCTACAAACTTGTTTTTTTAAAATCTATTTTAGATTTGGCGGCCATTTAATTTCACATCAACGTGAATTTTTGCTAGGATCAACTAGACATCATGGGCAACATTTCTGTAAAGTTTCATGAAAATCCATCAAGTAGTTTCGGAGGAGTAGTTGCTACAAAAAAGGTTTACGGACAGACAACTAGCCATCCCATAAGCCAGCATGGCTGGTCTTTGGCCAGTAGAGATAAAAATACAAATGTATTTTACACAGAAATACAAGTGTACGTTATATAGATATATAAATGTATGGTATATAGAAATACAAATGTTTATAATATAGAAATACAAATGAAATTCAAATGTTTATAATATAGAAATACAAATGTATATTACACAGAAATACAAATGTACGTCATATTAAAATACAAATGTAAGTTGTAACAGTTGTATTGAAATACAAATGCATTTTATATAGAAATACAAATGTATGTTATATAGATTTACACATGTACGTTATATATATATATAAAAATGTACATTATATAGAAATACAAATGTACGTTATATACTATTACAAATATAAATGTACGTTATATAGATATATAAATGTATGTTATATAGAAATGCAAATGTATTTTATATAGAAATACAAATGTATGTTGCATATAAATACAAATGTATTTAATGGAAATATAAATTTATGTAAAAAAAAATGTTTTGATGCAGAAAAGGACAATCATGATTTGCTATAATAGAGCCAGCAGAAGGTTTGTTAGTTTGAATGGAGTTTTAGGTCATTTTTAGCACATGTTAGGCCATAATTGTATGACGGTCAATCTTTTTTTGGTGTAGAAGGCAGACCACCCCATTTTCCTGATACCTGAGCTGAAGCAGTACATATACCTCCCATCATCCATAAGAATCGACACTTTCTCATAAGACAAGTGGAGCTCCCAGTGAGATTCAAACCCGCAGTGGTGAGAGATTAAAAACATTTTAGATCCCAGCCATGGATATGCATAAAGGATGAAGGGAGAAAGGTCGAAGGGAAGAATATATCAAGTCTACTATTACGTATACCTCATGATTTGGTTTAGCCAAATTCCCATTCTGGATGCCTTTTTCTTTGGCAAAAAAGAAATATCTTTTATCAATTTGTGATGAATAGAGGTCGTCATCTTAAACGGCATATGTTTGGCTTCTTCAGGTTTCAAGCTTGATTTACCAACTCTGCTCTCATGCTTTGCCATACAACCTACTACCAAGGTAAGATACGGGAGCAACCTCTTGTTCAGCAGTAAGAAGTCCTTGTTTTCGAATAGATAGTGCAACATCCAGGACCCTTTATCTTCGTTACGAAATGCAAACTTTCCTATTTTACAAAGAAAAATACATGGAATTGAATCGAACTTTGTTAAAAAGTGCATCAACAGTTGAACATATACATTACTGCTAGTTCCCCAAGTCGTACCCATTCACCCGATTATCCCCTAGGTTTCCCCAGAATTGTGCTCATTCTGTTAGATTCATATAAGGATCATTCTGGTGAAGTTTGGTAACAATCCTTCAAAAAAGAAGCAAGATACGCATATCATAGTTGAGAACAAACGTGACCTATATTTTGTCAAAAGTAGATCACAGCGACACTAAATTGTGTATGTGATTTTTGATCCATATAAGTAACATTCTGGTGGAGTTTTATGAAAATCATGCAAGTAACGAAGAAGATATTAATAAATGAAAATCAGAAGCACGATCAAACAGGGCGGTTGGGGCAACGGGGACGGGGACGAACGAACACACTATTACCAGGATGACACTATGATCGCTAAGTTGAGATCCGTAAAAGGGATCGACAGTGAGATCTGTAAACGGTCTGGAAATAAATACTGAGCTGAATTCAGACATTGTAATGAAATACATGGTTATACTCCCCTACCTGTATTTGTATAAACATGTAACTGATATTACATAATAATACATGCATCTATACATCATACTCACACCAACACATCTATACATGCATCTATACATCATATTCACACCAACACATCTATACATGCATCTATACATCATATTCACACCAACACATCTATACATGCATCTATACATCATACTCACACCAACACATCTATACATGCATCTATACATCATATTCACACCAACACATCTATACATGCATCTATACATCATATTAACACCAACACATCTATACATGCATCTATACATCATACTCACACCAACACATCTATACATGCATCTATACATCATATTCACACCAACACATCTATACATGCATCTATACATCATATTCACACCAACACATCTATACATGCATCTATACATCATATTCACACCAACACATCTATATATGCATCTATACATCATATTCACACCAACACATCTATACATGCATCTATACATCATATTCACACCAACACATCTATACATGCATCTATACATCATATTCACACCAACACATCTATATATGCATCTATACATCATATTCACAACAACACATCTATATATGCATCTATACATCATATTCACACCAACACATCTATACATGCATCTATACATCATATTCACACCAACACATCTAAACATCATATTCACACCAACACATCTATATATGCATCTATACATCATATTCACAACAACACATCTATAGATGCACCTATACATCACATTCACACAAAACACTGACTACAGTCACATTCACACAAAACACCGACCTTAGCATTACAGGGGGTAATATCGCATGCAAGTCCGTTGGGCATTGTCACTTGATATCACTACCTACTGTTTGTTTGGCATGTGGCGTCCGTATCCTGCAGACACCACTAGTACTACCTGGTCTCTCTATTCTTCCCTCATCAGAGCTCATGTCGTCATCACTTTTCATCTCCATCACTCATCAGCATCTGTACAATAGTGGAATCATGTTAACCAACAGTCTTTTGTTGTCATGTGTTTTTACACAAGCACGCCCAAAGAGGGCCCCTGTATCGCTCTACTGCTATATGGTGTCCATGTGTGGGTGGGGTGGGGTGTGAGGATCGAAGTTTTTCAGATATGGCAGGTATCAACTATTTTGTTTTATAAAGTGTCTTATATAGGGGGAGGGAATGTCATTTGGCTCAAGTTTGACTAGCTTTTATAACAATCAACCTTTCGTTAATAAAAAAACATAAAACCAAGTTTGACATGTGTCCCCAGGGGTCACCATTTGAACAAACTTGGTACTAGGGACCATAACGCTGAGTGTAAAGTAGCAAAGATGAAATTCCTGTTGAGCTATTGCAGATTATAAAGAAGAACAGATTTTTGTAGTTCCCCTATCTATCAGTCGATACTGTCAACAAGATCTTAGACCTTCTCTTTTGGCTGCAAGGCTCAAATTTGACCACAGGGTCACGCATTCTGAACAGAACTTGTAGAGGACAATTAAGCAGATGTAAATACATAAAATAAAAACACTTGTCTCTTTTAGTTTCAGAGAAGACTTTTTGAAGTTTTTCCCTTATATCACTAATAAGTCTATGAAAACATTGTGGGGGCACCGGGGGCTGGGGCAAAATTGGACCACCCTGGTCACCTTTTGTTGTGTCCTGTTTTGAACAAAATATGGCTGATAATATAGTAAAAAAGCATTAAACCTGTAGGACTCGTCAGAGGCCAGTTTCGGCATTCTACATGTTAAAAAAAGTTCATCTTTACCACTGCAAATTACTTACAGGCGATGTCACTTCATTGTCCAGACGTTTATAACTGAAGCATCTGGAAACAGGGATAAAACAACCAATAACACAGTAAATTAAGCGGTACAAAATACGTACACAGGGATTTCTCCGAAAAATGTATTTAATTCCTTATTTTGTCGTTGGGGATTGCGCGCGCATACTGCCGCAATAATAAACTATTAAACAAAATAACACGTACTGACATATGTTATTCACTCTTCAGTGGACGCATTTAAATTAGACGTGATTATATAGTTTCACCATAGAGCCAGCAACTCGTACAATACCTGTATCTGTTTGATTTACATAGAGTTACCCATCTTTACAGTGTAAGAATTGTTTTACATTGGACGATTCGCAGGCGGGCAATGTTATATTCATAAAAGTTTACCTGTATCTTGACCTAGTTGAATTTATCACCTCGATAAAATACATGACGGAAACTGGGCTTGTAAACAAAATGATTCTCAGTTTAGTCTATTATAAACAAGGTCTACTGCCACTTCGATATTATATAAAACAAAATCTGATTGTATCAAATTTCCAGGAACGAGGTAAC
>JAWPHD010019407.1:0-35811 GCA_037043455.1 Cyrtodaria siliqua | reverse complement strand
TTACTACTGCAATTGTTGCTTGGTTCAATGCTTGTTTTTGGTTGACTGTGTTCTGGGAAAACTACATTTCCTGTTTGACTTTTACACAAATGTTCAATTTGTCGATTTGTGTGTATTCCTAAGGTTCATAGTCTCTATGACACTATAACACAATCTGAACTATTGTGCGGTGTGATTTACGGTGTTGCATTTGCTTGTATTGGCGAACGTCGGTTTTGTCTCATCCGAAAAATGGTTAGGTGGGAAAGATATTTCGATAATTGATCCTTACTATTTCCTGTCTTTGATCGTGCTAACTTAAACTCTCCGGAGCCACTCATGATATTCCGTGTTATTAAAATGAGAAAGATGGTCGTAATAAAAACCACAGCACCCAAACGTAATGGCACCGTAGATCAAAACTGTACAACAAAGAGCAAATTAATTATACAATTAACAAAACAATACAACATAAAGAGTGGTGAAGACAGGGTTACCGACTTGTAACGGTCAGTAGGAAATAAGGCCTACTGGTTAATTTAAATCGATTTGAAGTTTGCACAACCTCGCTATTATCCTGTCTTCAGCGCTCAAATTACAAAACAGAGTAAATAAAAGTACATCTCATCAAAAGGAAATCTCTGACAATAAAGTCCACAGCCAGAGAAATTGGAAACGATACACGTATATGTTATTGTAAAGATATATAAAATAAAACATAATTAGCAAACTTCATGATGTATCCAGAATTGTACTGAACAACCACAGCAGTTGCGTTTGCATATATGTTGTGACAATATTGCTGGTGGTGGATTAATAGCAGGATTATAGCACATCTATGTGTATGACAAAAACTTAGTTCACATATTTTTTTGTTAAACATTTTTGTTTCATTTTTAATTTACTCAATATGTGGATTATAATGTGTATGGTGCTTATTCGTCGTTTACATACAATGTATAATAAATGTTCACATATCTATGTCTTGTAGGTCGTACCCTAGATTGGTTTTCTCTTTAGCTGCAACTACTATGGTTGTTCAGTACGATTCTGGATACATCCTGAGATGTTTATTATTTTGTATGTGTATCTTTAGTTAGTTTCTCTGGATGTGGACTTTATTGTTAGAGAATTCTTTTTGATGGGATGTAGTTTTGTTTACACTGTCTTGTCTATTTGGGCGCTGAAGACAGGATAATAGCGAGGATTGTGCGCATATAAAATCGATTCAAGCTAACCAGTAGGCCTTATTGCCTACTGACCGTTCCAAGTCGGTAACCCTGTCTTCACCACCCTTTCTGTTGTTTTTTGTCTCTTTCATTGTTGTTTCTAGTCCTTGTTTGTAGTACAGTGCGGACCTACGATGTCATTGCGTTCGGACGCTGTGGTTTCTATAGGACCCTATATATCATTTTGTGTTTTATTTTACAATAGTTGCCAACACATATAAACTCATATCCTGAAATGACAAGCCGCTTTATCTACTTTAGTAATGAGGATGCAGTATGTATATTTAACAAATTGTCATGTTACAATATTAGGAAATAGACCTTTAATACAAATGGGAACCTATTATGCCCCAATTGTATAGTAACTGTTAATATGTGAGCTCTGGCCAATTATGGGATTATTTGCTATGGTTCACTCTAGTATATTTTTCAGTTAGTGTCAGTTGGGTATAATATTTGGAAGAAGTAAGATGGGTGAAATAGTAGCTGGAAGTGTGTGATAAAGGCCTGGGGAGTCAATCATTTTACATATGTTATTAAATGAAATGTATGATACGTACTGTATTGTTTATTGTCACCGATGTTTCTATTCGCGATGATATTTTGTAAAAAATATTGCGAATGTAATAAGCATAATACTCAAGGCATAGTCAGACAAAGTTAATATACTATTGTAGATATTCTACTTGGTTGTTGGGGTTAGAGTAGATGGACATATGTAATGGTTACCAGCATATCAACAAACAGCTATAGAATGGCCTACGACATGAATTGATAGAAATTATGTATGTAGGAAGATGTTAGTACATTCTGTAACATTAGTGCGAGTGCCAGTGTAGAAGTCCAGGGATAATGAACTGTATACTTTATCATGCATCTTGGGTTGAGAGAAGTATACGATATCGGTATATAACGTGTGGAGTACAGTACAATTAGTGAAGTTTAGTTACTCACCACCATATTGCGATGACAAGATACAATCAAGGGTTATGATATAGTGAACTGTATAACAATACAGTTGAACAATAACAGTGCATACTGTATCAGATTGACTTGAGTGATGTTTCTACTTTGATTGTATTTAAATTGTGTTTTGCGACTTAATATTTTCCATGTTTGTTTCTCTCTTATCTTCATTCATACTTTTCCTTTCTATCTATCACTCCTAATAGTTATTCATTTTGAAATATACTTATTATTACAACTTGACTTACCTGATTGGTCAATACTTATCCATATAAACATATATACAGATACAACTCTGTTGCAGTATATTAAGATGATTGAACAGATGTATGGGAATTTACATGAAGTCAGTTGTCAGTCATTTATCCATTTGACCAATCAAACCAATACTATACATCCGACAAACAATAGCACGTGCAACTGTATTATAATAAAACATATTAGTGCGGGGATATTTGTTACTGACATCGTGTTAATTTGAGGGAAATATTCAAATGTTGTTTATCGCAGATAAAAGTATTCGAGTAACCACCCTCACCGCCCTCTAGCAATCTTAGCGGTAAATGGGTTTATGAAGACCCGTTCCAGAATTTTTAAGTCCAGTAGACTCGCAGAATCAGTTTGAACTGCTCGGTATAGACGCCTTACTTTTTAAAGGAAACAAGACGTTTTGATAAAAGGAATTTACCACCAACAATTCCATCCCACATCCAGTCCCGCAGATTGGGTCAGTTCTGTCAATGGCACCAGTGTTCTGACATATATCTGTTCAACGTTCCGTTTTGGAAAAAGATAATTGTTAGTACGAGCTTGAATTTTATATGTGATATGTATTTATTTGCTGTGTATTTATTTGCTGTGTGTTTGGTATGTGTGTGTATGCAATGTTATGTATTTGGTATGTTTTATGTGGTGTGCATTTCCTATGTATTTGGTCTGTATGTGTATTTAATGATATGTTTTAATATTATTTGGTACATATTTGGTACATATTTGGTACATATTTGGTACGTATTTGGTACATATCTGGTACATATTTGGTACGTATTTGGTACGTATTTAGTATGTATTATGAATTTACTTGCTATGTTTTCTGATATGTCTGTTCTATTTGACAATACACGTTTGGAGCATTTAAATATAAATTGTAAATCCCTTCTGAATTTCCTATAGATGTTTTATAAATACATTGATTAGTTTTCAACATTATAATAAGAAATTAACTAAATGAAAATGCTTTAATAAAATACAAATGTCTAATAAACTTGCTGCCACAGTCTCTCCTGTTGGTTATCACGAGGCGCTGTATTGTGAATCTCTGAGCCAGAACCAGATGCCACTCGGGTTGGTGGTCCTTGTCAGACGTATGTGTGTATGACCCCTCACTTAATACGTTAGCAGTGTTACCATCAACTGCCAGATGTGCTGCGTACTGAACTATGTATTCGCAGGATTGGTTGACGTAAGAATAGTTCGTAGCCAGGTTCAGCACTGGGAACAAGAGAATAATTGCGATTGTAGCATGGTCGCTGGAATTTCCTTTGTATTTGTAATCATTTAATTGAAAATAACACCTGTCAGAATATCTGGTGTACAATAACTACCAGATGTTGAAAATTAGAGTATAGCAGACGGATGAAAAGGACATGCTACAAAACAAATATAGTATGATCTCATCTCTAAAACTCATGTTTAAATAAACCAAATCAGTGAGAACATACTCTATCTACGAGTATTACATAAGTATGCATATCTCTTGAGACACTGAGATACATAAACATGTTTGATATAGTGATACAGTGATACAAATCAACAACAAGGACTTGATACAGTGATACGTCATTTATGACTCAAAACAGAAATTAAATTTACATGGCGATAAATTGATTCAGCGATTCGGCATATGGCGTTGATGTGGCGATGCTTGAACATGAATTGATTCAGCGTCACGCCATATATCATGAATTGATTTAGCGAAACACCATATGGCGTTGATGGGGCGATAAATGAAAGAAACACGCCATATAACATGAATCGACACCACCGTGACCATACGTTACCCATTGATGTGCTGGAAGTAACAACATTTTGTGGTACAATATTTTGTGAAGTAAATGACCCTCTCCTGCGCAATGTTTTCAAGTTTATTTTGTACCTTTACAATCCAGAATGACTTTGTAGGCTTGAGACGTATTGTAGACGTATTTGTGTCATATTTTTTTCTGTAACGCCATTCATGTGGTTCAAGAACTCTAAAACGAGGAAACGCCTCAGGTCAAGGAACTTTTTAAAGGCGAAAAACATGGAAATATTGCGTAGAAGAGTGTAATTTACTCCACAGAATAATGTACAGGACGATTTATGTCACACTTCTAGAATATATAAATAATAACAAACAAATAATCATTTTCTTACCTTTAAGTTCGGTATAAATTTACACCCCACTAAGGAGTTATTCTACCATAAAATGTTGTTACTTCCACCACATCAACGGGTAACGTATGGACATTATGGCGTTCATGTTATGTTGATGAGGCAAATGCATTGATTCAGCAACACGCCATATGACGTTTATATGAATGAATTCGTGAACATGTATCATGAACATGAATTGATTAATCGATACGTCATAACAAGTTGATACAGCAATGCATTATGACATATAGGCTGTAATGTAAGGTGGCAGGGATGAATGAGAATTATGATAATAGTAATTCGGCGTAATGCACTGGTACATTTATGAATGACTAGCGATATAGCGTGATGTACTGATACATTGATGGATGACTAGCGATACGGCGTGATGTACTGATAAGTTGATGGATGACTATCGATATGGCGAGATGTACTGAACATTGATGGATGGTTTGCGATACGGTGTGATGTACTGATGCATTGATGGTTGACTAGCGATATGGCGAGATGTACTGATACACTGGTGGATGACTACCGATACGGCGTGATGTACTGATACGTTGATGGGTGACTAGCGATATGGCGAGATGTACTGAACATTGATGGATGACTTGCGATACGGCGTGATGTACTGATACGTTGATTGGTGACTAGCGATATGGCGAGATGTACTGAACATTGATGAACATCTAGCGATACGAAGTAATGTTCTGATACATTGGTTGATGACTAGCGATACGACGTGATGTACTGATACATTGATGTATGACTTGTGGTACGGCGTGATGTACTGATACATTGGTGAATGGCTAGCGATATGACGTGATGTACTGATACATTGGTGGATGACTTGTTATACGGCGTGATGTACTGATACATTGATGGATGACTAGCGATACGACCTGATTTACTGATACATTGGTGGATGACTTGCGATACGGCGTGATGTACTGATACATTTGTGGATGGCTAGCGATACGGCGTGATGTACTGATACATTGGTGGATGACTTGCGATACGGCATGATGTACTGATACATTGGTGCATGACTTGCGATACGGCATGATGTACTGATACATTGGTGCATGACTTGTGATACGGCGTGATGTACTGATACATTGGTGAATGGCTAGCAATACGGCGTGATGTACTGATACAATGGTGAATGGCTAGCGATACGGCGTGATATACTGATACATTGGTGGATGGCTAGCGATGCGGCGTGATGTAATGAACGTTGATGAACATCTAGCGCTTCGGCGTGATGTACTGAAACATTGGTGGATGATTTGTTATACGGCGTGATGTACTGATACATTGATGGATGACTTGTGATACGGCGTGATGTACTGATACATTGATGAATGGATAGTGATACGGCGTGATGTACTGATACATTGATATATGGCTAGCGATGCGGCTTGATGTACTGATACATTGGTGGATAACTAGCGATACGGCGTGATGTACAGTTACATTGGTGGATGACTTGCGATACGTCGTGATGTACTGATACACTGGTGGATGGCTAGCGATACGAAGTGATGTACCGATACATTTGTGGATGACTTGTGTTACGGCGTGATATTTGTGGATGACTTGTGTTACGGCGTGATGTACTGATACATTGGTGAATGGCTAGCGATACGGCGTCATGTACTGATACATCGGTGGATGACTTGCGATACGGCGTGATGTACTGATACATTGGTGGATGGCTAGCGATGCGGCGTGATTTACTGATACACTGGTGGATGATTAGCGATACGGCGTGATGTACAGATACACTGGTGGATGACTTGCGATACGGCGTGATGTACTGATACATTGATGGATCGCTAGCGATACGGCGTGATGTACTGATACATTCGTGGATGGCTAGCGATACGGCGTAATGTACTGATACATTGATTGATGGCTAGAGATACGACGTGATTTACTGATACATTGGTGAATGGCTAGCGATACGGCGTGATGTACTGATACATTTGTGGATGACTAGCGATACGGCGTGATGTAATGATACATTGATAGATGGCTAGCGATACGGCGTGATGTACTGATACATTGGTGAATGATTTGCGATACGGGGTGATGTACTGATACATTGGTGGATAACTTGCGATACGGCGTGATGTACTGATACATTGGTGGATGACTTGCGATACGGCATGGTGTACTGATACATTGCTGGATGACTTGCGATACGGCGAGATGTACTGGTACATTGCTGGATGACTTGTGATACGGCGAGATGTACTGATACATTGGTGAATGGCTAGCGATACGGCGTTATGTACTTATACATTGATGGATGACTTGTTATACGGCGTGATGTACTGATACATTGGTGGATGGCTAGCGCTACAGCGTGATGTACTGGTACATTGGTGGATGACTTGTGATACGGCGTGATGTACTGATACATTGGTGAATGGCTAGCGATACGGTGTGATGTACTGATACATTGATGGATGACTTTTAATACGCGTGATGTACAGATACATTGGTGGATGGCTAGCGATGCGGCTTGATGTACTGATACATAGGTGGATGACTAGCGAAACGGCATGATGTACAGATACATTGGTGGATGACTTGCGATAAGGCGTGATGTACTGATACATTGGTGGATGGCTAGCGATAGGGCGTGATGTACTGATACATTGGTGAATTGCTAGCGATGCGGCTTGATGTACTGATACATTGGTGGATGACTAGCGATACGGCATGATGTAAAGATACATTGGTGGATGACTTGCGATACGGCGTGATGTACTGATAAATTGGTGGATGGCTAGCGATACGGCGTGATGTACTGATAAATTGTTGGATGGCTAGCGATACGGCGTGATGTACTGATACATTGGTGGATGGCTAGCGATACGGCGTGATGTACTGATACATCGGTGTATGACTTGCGATACGGCGTTATGTACGGATACATTGGTGGATGGCTAGCGATACGGCGTGATGTACTGATACATTGATGGATGGCTAGCGATACGACGTGATGTACTGATACATTGGTGGATGACTTGCGATACGGCGTGATGTACTGATACATTGGTGGATGGCTAGCGATACGGCGTGAAGTACTGATACCTTTGTGGATGACTAGCGATACGGCGTGATGTACTGATACACCGATGGATGGCTAGCGATACGGCGTGATATACTGATAAATTGGTGGATGACTTGCGATACGGCGTGATGTACTGATACATTGGTGGATGACTTGTGATACGGCGTGATGTACTGATACATTGATGGATGACTAGCGATACGACCTGATTTACTGATACATTGGTGGATGACTTGCGATACGGCGTGATGTACTGATACATTTGTGGATGGCTAGCGATACGGCGTGATGTACTGATACATTGGTGGATGACTTGCGATACGGCATGATGTACTGATACATTGGTGCATGACTTGCGATACGGCATGATGTACTGATACATTGGTGCATGACTTGAGATACGGCGTGATGTACTGATACATTGGTGAATGGCTAGCGATACGGCGTGATGTACTGATACAATGGTGAATGGCTAGCGATACGGCGTGATATACTGATACATTGGTGGATGGCTAGCGATGCGGTGTGATGTAATGAACGTTGATGAACATCTAGCGCTTCGGCGTGATGTACTGAAACATTGGTGGATGATTTGTTATACGGCGTGATGTACTGATACATTGATGGATGACTTGTGATACGGCGTGATGTACTGATACATTGATGAATGGATAGTGATACGGCGTGATGTACTGATACATTGATATATGGCTGGCGATGCGGCTTGATGTTCTGATACATTGGTGGATGACTAGCGATACGGCGTGATGTACAGTTACATTGGTGGATGACTTGCGATACGTCATGATGTACTGATACACTGGTGGATGGCTAGCGATACGAAGTGATGTACTGATACATTTGTGGATGACTTGTGTTACGGCGTGATATTTGTGGATGACTTGTGTTACGGCGTGATGTACTGATACATTGGTGAATGGCTAGCGATACGGCGTCATGTACTGATACATCGGTGGATGACTTGCGATACGGCGTGATGTACTGATACATTGGTGGATGGCTAGCGATGCGGCGTGATTTACTGATACACTGGTGGATGATTAGCGATACGGCGTGATGTACAGATACACTGGTGGATGACTTGCGATACGGCGTGATGTACTGATACATTGATGGATCGCTAGCGATACGGCGTGATGTACTGATACATTCATGGATGGCTAGCGATACGGCGTAATGTACTGATACATTGATTGATGGCTAGCGATACGACGTGATTTACTGATACATTGGTGAATGGCTAGCGATACGGCGTGATGTACTGATACATTTGTGGATGACTAGCGATACGGCGTGATGTAATGATACATTGATAGATGGCTAGCGATACGGCGTGATGTACTGATACATTGGTGGATGATTTGCGATACGGGGTGATGTACTGATACATTGGTGGATAACTTGCGATACGGCGTGATGTACTGATACATTGGTGGATGACTTACGATACGGCATGGTGTACTGATACATTGCTGGATGACTTGCGATACGGCGAGATGTACTGGTACATTGATGGATGACTTGTGATACGGCGAGATGTACTGATACATTGGTGAATGGCTAGCGATACGGCGTTATGTACTTATACATTGATGGATGACTTGTTATACGGCGTGATGTACTGATACATTGGTGGATGGCTAGCGCTACAGCGTGATGTACTGGTACATTGGTGGATGACTTGTGATACGGCGTGATGTACTGATACATTGGTGAATGGCTAGCGATACGGTGTGATGTACTGATACATTGATGGATGACTTTTAATACGCGTGATGTACAGATACATTGGTGGATGGCTAGCGATGCGGCTTGATGTACTGATACATAGGTGGATGACTAGCGAAACGGCATGATGTACAGATACATTGGTGGATGACTTGCGATAAGGCGTGATGTACTGATACATTGGTGGATGGCTAGCGATACGGCGTGATGTACTGATACATTGGTGAATGGCTAGCGATGCGGCTTGATGTACTGATACATTGGTGGATGACTAGCGATACGGCATGATGTACAGAAACATTGGTGGATGACTTGCGATACGGCGTGATGTACTGATAAATTGGTGGATGGCTAGCGATACGGCGTGATGTACTGATAAATTGTTGGATGGCTAGCGATACGGCGTGATGTACTGATACATTGGTGGATGGCTAGCGATACGGCGTGATGTACTGATACATTGGTGTATGACTTGCGATACGGCGTTATGTACGGATACATTGGTGGATGGCTAGCGATACGGCGTGATGTACTGATACATTGATGGATGGCTAGCGATACGACGTGATGTACTGATACATTGGTGGATGACTTGCGATACGGCGTGATGTACTGATACATTGGTGGATGGCTAGCGATACGGCGTGAAGTACTGATACCTTTGTGGATGACTAGCGATACGGAGTGATGTACTGATACACCGATGGATGGCTAGCGATACGGTGTGATATACTGATAAATTGGTGGATGACTTGCGATACGGCGTGATGTACTGATACATTGGTGGATGGCTAGCGATGCGGCGTGATATACTGATACACTGGTGGATGACTAGCGATACGTCGTGTAGTACAGATAAATTGGTGGATGACTTGCGATACGACCTGATGTACTGATACATTGGTGGATGGCTAGCGATATGGCGTGATGTACTGATACATTGGTGGATGGCTAGCGATACAACGTGATGTACTGATACATTGATGGATGGCTAGCGATACGACGTGATTTACTGATACATTTGTGGATGACTTGCGATGCGGCGTGATATACTGATACACTGGTGGATGACTAGCGATACGTCGTGTAGTACAGATAAATTGGTGGATGACTTGCGAAACGACCTGATGTACTGATACATTGGTGGATGGCTAGCGATATGGCGTGATGTACTGATACATTGGTGGATGGCTAGCGATACAACGTGATGTACTGATACATTGATGGATGGCTAGCGATACGACGTGATTTACTGATACATTTGTGGATGACTTGCGATACGGCGTGATGTACTGATACATTGGTGGATGGCTAGTGATACGGCGTGATGTACAGATACATTGGTGGATGGCTTGCGAGACGGCGTGATGTACTGATACATTGATGGATGGCTAGCGATACGGCGTAATGTACTGATACATTGGTGGATGACTTGCGATACGGGGTGATGTACTGATACATTCGTGGATAACTTGCGATACGGCGTGATGTACTGATACATTGGTGGATGACTTGCGATACGGCATGGTGTACTGATACATTGCTGGATGACTTGCGATACGGCTTGATGTACTGGTACATTGATGGATGACTTGTGATACGGCTGGATGTACTGATACATTGGTGAATGACTAGCGATACGGCGTGATGTACTGATACATTGATGGATGGCTAGCGATACGGCGTGATGTACTGATACATTAGTGGATGACTTGCGATACGGGGTGATGTACTGATACATTCGTGGATAACTTGCGATACGGCGTGATGTACTGATACATTGGTGGATGACTTGCGATACGGCATGGTGTACTGATACATTGCTGGATGACTTGCGATACGGCGTGATGTACTGGTACATTGATGGATGACTTGTGATACGGCGAGATGTACTGATACATTGGTGAATGGCTAGCGATACGGCGTGATGTACTGATACATTGATGGATGACTTGTAATACGGCGTGATGTACTGATACATTGGTGGATGGCTAGCGCTACAGCGTGATGTACTGATACATTGGTGGATGACTTGTGATACGGCATGATGTACTGATACATTGGTGAATGACTAGCGATACGGTGTGATGTACTGATACATTGGTGGATGACTTGCGATACGGCGTGATGTACTGATACAGTGGTGAATGGCTAGCGATGCGGCTTGATGTACTGATACATTGGTGGATGACTAGCGATACGGCATGATGTACAGATACATTGGTGGACGACTTGCGATACGGCGTGATGTACTGATAAATTGGTGGATAGCTAGCGATACGGCGTGATGTACTGATCAATTGTTGGATGACTTGCGATACGGCGTTATGTACGGATACATTGGTGGATGGCTAGCGATACGGCGTGATGTACTGATACATTGATGGATGGCTAGCGATACGACGTGATGTACTGATACATTGGTGGATGACTTGCGATACGGCGTGATGTACTGATACATTGGTGGATGGCTAGCGATACGGCGTGAAGTACTGATACCTTTGTGGATGACTAGCGATACGGCGTGATGTACTGATACACTGATCGATGGCTAGCGATACGGCGTGATATACTGATAAATTGGTGGATGACTCGCGATACGGCGTGATGTACTGATACATTGGTGGTTTGCTAGAAATACGGCGTGATGTACAGATACATTGGTGGATGACTTGCGATACGGCGTGATGTACTGATACATTGGTGGATGGCTAGCGATACAGCGTGATGTACTGATACATTGGTGGATGACTTGCGATACGGAGTGATGTACTGATACATTGGTGGATGACTAGCGATACGTCGTGTAGTACAGATAAATTGGTGGATGACTTGCGATACGACCTGATGTACTGATACATTGGTGGATGGCTAGCGATATGGCGTGATGTACTGATACATTGATGGATGGCTAGCGATACGACGTGATTTACTGATACATTTGTGGATGACTTGCGATACGGCGTGATGTACTGATACATTGGTGGATGGCTAGTGATACGGCGTGATGTACATATACATTGGTGGATGGCTTGCGAGACGGCGTGATGTACTGATACATTGATGGATGGCTAGCGATACGGAGTAATGTACTGATACATTGGTAGATGACTTGCGATACGGGGTGATGTACTGATACATTGGTGGATAACTTGCGATACGGCGTGATGTACTGATACATTGGTGGATGACTTGCGATACGGCATGGTGTACTGATACATTGCTGGATGACTTGCGATACGGCTTGATGTACTGGAACATTGGTGGATGACTTGCGATACGGCGTGATGTACTGATAGATTGGTGGATGGCTAGCGATACGGCGTGATGTACTGATAAATAGTTGGATGGCTAGCGATACGGCGTGATGTACTGATTCATTGTTGGATGGCTAGCGATACGGCGTGATGTACTGATACATTGGTGTATGATTTGCGATACGGCGTGATGTACTGATACATTGGTGGATGGCTAGCGATACGGCGTGATGTACTGATACATTGATGGATGGCTAGCGATACGACGTGATGTACTGATACATTGGTGGATGACTTGCGATACGGCGTAATGTACTGATACATTGGTAGATGGCTAGCGATACGGCGTGAAGTACTGATACCTTTGTGGATGACTAGCGATACGGCGTGATGTACTGATACACTGATGGATGGCTAGCGATACGGCGTGATGTACTGATACATTGATGGATGACTTGTGATACGGCGTGATGTACTGATACATTGGTGGATGACTTGAGATACGGCATGATGTACTGATACATTGTTGGTTTGCTAGAGATACGGCGTGATGTACTGATACATTGGTGGATGGCAAGCGATACGGCGTGATGTACTGATACATCGGTAGATGACTTGCGATACGGCGTGATGTACTGATACATTGGTGGATGGCTAAGGAAGCGGCGTGATGTACTGATACACTGGTGGATGACTAGCGATACGGCGTGAAGTACAGATACATTGGTGGATGACTTGCGATACAACCTGATGTACTGATGCATTGGTGGATGGCTAGCGATACGGCGTGATGTACAGATACATTGTTGGATGACTTGCGATACGGCGTGATGTACAGATACATTGGTGGATGGGTAGCGATACAGCGTGATGTACTGATACATTGATGAATGGTTAGCGATACGACGTGATTTACTGATACAGTGGTGGATGACTTGCGATACGGCGTGATGTACTGATACATTGGTGGATGGCTAGCGATACGGCGTGATGTACAGATACATTGGTGGATGACTTGCGATACGGCGTGATGTACTGATACATTGGTGGATGGCTAGCGATACAGCGTGATGTACTGATACATTGATTGATGGCTAGCGATACGACGTGATTTACTGATACATTGGTGGATGACTTGCGATACGGCGTGATGTACAGATACATTGATTGATGGCTAGCGATACAGCGTGATGTACTGATACATTGATGGATGGTTAGCGATACGACGTGATGTACTCATACATTGGTGGATGGCTAGCGATACGGCGTGATGTACTGATACATCGGTGGATGACTTGCGATACGGCGTGATGTACTGATACATTGGTGGATGGCTAGCGATGCGGCGTGATTTACTGATACACTGGTGGATGACTAGCGATACGACGTGAAGTACAGATACATTGGTGGATGACTTGCGATACGGCCTGATGTACTGATACATTGGTGGATGGCTAGCGATACGGCGTGATGTACAGATACATTGGTGGATGACTTGCGATACGGCGTGATGTACTGATACATTGGTGGATGACTTGCGATCTGATACATTGGGTGATGACTTGCGATACGGCGTGATGTACTGATACAATGGTGGATGACTTGTGATACGGCATGATTTACTGATACATTGGTAGATGACTTGCGATACGGCGTGATGTACTGGTACATTGATGGATGACTTGTGATATGGCGTGATGTAATGATACATTGGTGAATGGCTAGCGAAACGGCGTGATATACTGATACAATGATGGATGACTTGTGATACGGCGTGATGTACTGATACATTGGTGGATGGCTAGCGATACTGCGTGATGTACTGATACATTGCTGGATGACTTGTGATACGGCGTGATGTACTGATACATTGGTGAATGGCTAGCGATACGGCGTGATGTACTGATACATTGATGGATGACTTGCGATACGGCGTGATGTACTGATACATTGATGGATCACTTGTGATACGGCGTGATGTACTGATACATTGTTGGATGACTTGTGATACGGCGTGATGTACTGATACATTGATGGATGACTTGTGATACGGCGTGATGTACTGATACATTGTTGGATGACTTGTGATACGGCATGATGTACTGATACATTGATGGATGACTTGCGATACGGCGTGATGTACTGATACATTGATGGATGACTTGTGATACGGCGATACATTGTTGGATGACTTGTGATACGGCGTGATGTACTGATACATTGGTGGATGACTTGTGATACGGCGTGATGTACTGTAACATTGGTGAATGATTAGTGTTACTGAAAGTTAATAATTTTCGTTGACAAAAATACACTTTTTAAAAAAAATAACACCTTGGTTATATATCTTGATATTATAACGCACTTGACAAATGTCCTGAAATCTGACTGGATGACGTTAAAAGGTTCGTTTTACAAAATAATAAATACACCGTAAAATTTCAAGACAAGTAACACAAAACCGTCAAAACCTGACGTCATTTAGATTGCTTTCAATGCTTTTGTCAGAAAAAACTTTTCTTACAGTAAAATGGGTAGCATTGTTTTGAACGCATATCAATTAAACAAAACGTGCTACCAATAAACGCCTGAACTACTGTCACAAATAAAATTGCATGCTGTCAACTCTGTAACATCGGGTCAATATTGTGTTGAGTAGCATATCATTTATTCAATGATATACATCTCATTAACGTGTTATATATGTTACAAATAACACCAATTACATAAACCTATTTACTGTTTTAATAAGGAAGAATATTGAGTAGCTTATCATTTATAAAATGAGATACGTCTCATTAGCATTTTATGTATGTTATGTTTTATGTATAATTACATAAACCTATTTTCAGTTTCAATAAAGAAGATAAGGGTGTATAGACGGTCGTAACACGTACTGTGTAAGAGTTAGTGTTCCCTATAATATCGGATAGCCAGCTAACCTCAATTCCATTTTCAGAAAATGCACTGAACTTTAATATTGTTATCGATATATCGATTTTATTTATAGGAATATTTCACAATAAGACTACTGTTAGTTTTATATAATAAGCTGCAGTGCTAGGAAATAAAACGGATGTAATGCATGTGCTGTTGTAAAAGGTTGTACATTGAAGGACCTTATCAGGTTTGTTATATGTTATATCACTTTTAATTTATATTTTTTGTTTTTGTGTAAATAATGAATCTCAAAATGTGTACTTTCAATCTTAGTTTACTGTGTGTTTACTCCCATGCAGTGTGCTTGTTTGACGAACTGTAGAAATAATGTGTGTTAAGATGTTAAGCTACCTAATATATTATATCTTAGTTAGTGTTTATTAATTGAGACGTAACCTGAAATCTAAACTCTAACCGTAATTGTTGTAAATAATAGAGCGAATGCAGTTCACACGTTATCTATTGTGTACCTCTTTAAAGATATAAACAGCTTCCGTCTGGCCGAATTAAAGGAAAATTAGAGATCTACTTTCACTTTTATTTTTCAAAAATGGGATATTTTAAGTAGCTACAAAGATTGAAGTGGAATTGAAAACTTACTCAATCTGTGAAGTTAAAAACTATAATAGAATTTTTTTAAATAATTTTAAATTTATTTTAAGGTAGAAGTGATTGGTTATCCTACACAGAATACGTCGGTAATTAACAAACAGAATAGTTATTGCAGCAACTAGTATTTTTTTAAATAAATTACGTGTATTCTGAAAAATGAACTATCCGCCATTTTCAAATGTATTCTATATGTCCACCAAAATTGAAAGAAATCGGTATTCAATTGATTTAGCAACTCTGACAGTAAAGATGTGATTTCGAACTTTTTTTTCACAAATAATTAAGTGTATTGATAGAGATCCAAGCATTAAATTCGTATTTTTTATATTTAGTGTTGTCTGTATTTTGCATAATATGAGAATCATGGCACTTATGACATTATGTACCTACCATAGAGCCATGATTCCTATGCCTTGAATTATAGGTAGGTCCCCGTACCGACCCCGATACGCACATTTCCTGTGAGATTACCTCACGTAATGCCTGCATAAACAACCGCCATATTTCAATAGACTATACTGATTAGACATAAATACCACACCTGCATAGGCAATTTGTGTAAGAACTTCCTTGTATTTTAGCGACCATTGCGTACGGGTATTAACTTTCATACCCCATCCCACACCTTCTCCAAGAAGCTAAAACGGGGTTGGCTGTGGTAAGAAATAAAACCTTAATTGTGGCTTAAAAAGTCTGCACATTGTAAAATAAAAACATTTAACAGGTAATTTTAAACATGTTGCCGCATTTTCTTTAGTAAAATATGTTTTTAAAGGTGTTTTATTGCCGAAATGTGCGTTATAAAATCCTGGTAATATAAGCTTTCCCATCGCTTAATGGAAGTAGGAGGGACCACGTAATGCATTTTTTGTGAATGTTTATCTTTCGAAATATCTCGCGCTGTTGGAAATCTAACCCCGCCTTACACAGGCACGTGACAATTTCCGGTTAACGTTGTTCAGTTGTGTCCGTTGTGGGCGGGTTTAATTTTCCGAAAACATGCATTGCATCAAAAACGTTCCTGATTTAGTTCTATGCTGAGTATTTCAATAGTATTCAAGACCTAACTGTACCTCCATATGTGGTATGTAGAGCCAATTGCCATAGCTATAAAAACTCGTACTATAAATGTCTGGAACAAACTAATACTTGAAATACAATCATAACCAAGTTTTTTAGGCTACACATTTAAGTTTTATCACCGATTTTATTCTGAAATATTACAACGTATACGTACACCATTTTTAAAACTGACATTTTTGCACAAGTTATAATAGATGTTGCAACCAACACCGTTATAACACAAGCTACAACCAACACCAATGAAACACATGTTACAACAGAAACCTTTTAACACATATTACAACCAACACCTTTGCAACACATGCTACAACCAACAAAAACGTAACAAAAGTTAAAAAAACAAAAACTTGTTTACACACATTCAAACAGCACCGTAGTTGGACCACATGTTACAAACAACACCACAGCTGAAAAGCTTGTTACACCGCTGTAAATAGTAGTTGTAACAAATGTTACAACACCACCACCATTGTAAACATATGTAACAATTTTACGCCGTTGTAATACATGCTTCTAACAATGTAACACTGACGTACATCGTGCATGTAGATAACACACGATGATTCATGGTAAAGATAACGCAATAATTTCCATTGATGCAATACTGTGGCAAATAACTCGGCACGCCATACAGTGTTAGTGCACTATTTTACTGAGTCATAGAGATTAAGTTACGGGTATACGATTGGGTATACGATCGAAAAAGGAAGTTATGTTAGACAAGCAATAATAAATGTATTTAACCTACCATGTTTTGTCTAGATGTGATTTGACGAGATTTTGAGATGCATGCATTATAGGAACTACTGAGTTAAATAGGTAAGTAAGTGTGATTTGTTTACAACTCAAAATATGTATATACTAAAGGGGGATAACAGAAGCGAAACTCTGTGTTTATAATCAAATATCTTTGGTGTATTTATTATGAAAAGTCATTTCAGTACACAGTAGTAATTTCAATAGAAAACATGGTATTCATTTTCAATAGACAATATAGTGGAGTTATCAGTGGGATTTTCAATAACTGGTAAACTAACGATAGATTATTTGAACAAAAAAGGACTATAAATATATATTGATCCTTAATCAGTTGCGTACCGGTCTGTTTTCCCTATTATATACTAACGTTAGTATGTATATAAATGAGAACAAGCTTATGTCGACTCGACATTATGTCATCATCTGTCATGATGGGTATTGCTTACACGCACCCTATATGCTAAGTGTTTTGTTTCATAGTTTGTCAAATTAATTAACATGCCAGTTTGCATAGCATTAGTTCAGTGCTTGTTTTCTCGTTTAGGGCAATGCGTTTTGTTAGAAACTGGAACCATACGCCGCTGACCATGGAAAGGTGTAAAATACCGCATTGAAGGTTCCATGTTCACCGCCATATGCATACCATCTCCGGGATGGCTCAAATTTATGTATTTTAAATATTGTGTTCTGCTCAATCCGAGTCTAGAGGGCGTGAACGGTAGCAAGCACTTTTCACTACCGTTCATGAACAGTCCCAATCAAACCGAGACTACAATATTTTTTGTATTTATTGTATTCGACCATTTCCAAAATTTCTCCTTTCATGCTTTTTGATCATTTCATTCTCACGTATATTTGTACATGTGTATGCGTGCTGCGAAGGTGGTTGGTGAAGCGGTAGAGCTAACACTGAAGATCATCAAAATACGGCAATGAACGTAAACCGAGATTAAGGCTCATATCTTATACTCCTCCCTCTCTTATACGTATAAAGTTGGCATTGTAAGCTAAGAGAATACTACATACTAATACAAATAAAATGTGACATTAAGACTTTTGCAAAATAGCGTATTTTATTGTTTAGCCAAAAAAAGAGGTTTATTTACCTTGTGCATATGATAAATGAAGATGTTGCAAGTTGTGATATTTAATAACATGAGTAAGTTTTTGTCAGGCAACCGTCCTATGTAATGGGAAATATTGTAGACAACGAAGTTCTACTAGAAACCAAAGATCACCAGATTACAGCGCGATAAAAGTAGTACCATTTGCAAGGCTGTAAATGGGAAAAAGATCCGTATATTGACAAAATAATGATAAATATGTAAGCTTTGGTAAACAAGAATTTTACGTTATTCTTAAGTTTAAGTAATATGCTGTTTTTGAAGGGATTTGATCCTGTACATATTAATGCGCATATGTCATATAACGTACACAAACGTCTACATGATTTTGGGAGTAAAGGCTATACCGTACCGTACATTCCAAAATATAACGAAAATAGCAGGTGCCTAGTACGGAGAATAGCAATGGAAGTAGCAATGACAATTTAAGTAACGAATCTAATAGTGATTATCGGTATATTATCAGTGTACGAAGGAAGTATATAACGACAAACGATAATGTTTATTAATTTATTTATATCATATATTAGAACAATTAGCATGCATACATGAAATAGATATATATCAGATGTAATTGGATAATAAATAGAATCCGGGCCGTACCGTACATCAATTATGTTACAGCTATCACAAATAAAGATGTAATGGAATCTACATTATTAAACAAATATCCGACATGGGGTCAATAACATGGCAAAGAAATTAAGGACATTAAATAACGTAACAATTCAAATTGGTAATTTAAAGGTGTGACAAACACTTAGACAGATTTCAAGTGGCATTCACAAATCTTAACACAGCAGAATACATGACTAATCAGCAATATTTATACCAATAATAAAGATTATCCTTCGCAAACACTTGTTAATTTATGGAAACCTTGCCTGCAAAATATTTTGATTTAATTAAACTTTCTTTAATAATTACATTCATTACATGCACATTTGAAGAGTAAATAATTCGATTACCATGATACTTAATTGAAACCTTTTATCAAATTACATCATGGTAATTATCAAAGGCTGTTCAAATATTTGCGAGTAGAGGAGATTATATAATATGTACCACAGACATCTCTTTATAAAACCATACAATTATTTTCATGAATTCAATTCATTTCAATTTTTATTAAAGCATAAACATTTTACAATGTCCATCGCCATCAGCATTGAGGCGGTAATACATACAAGACATACTAAATACAAATACACACATATATTAAAACATGTTCTGGAGAAGAGCATGAGAAATATTTAGGTATGAGTAAACAAATTTAAGGATAAACACGTATATATTATTGAAAGTAATTATAGCATACAAGTTGTACACCACTGGTATGGCTCGAAACACTATTAAATATTATGTATAGTACATGATCCACCTATGACCTATATAGATAATCTACAGTGTGATTGCACGAGCTTCACGAATACCAATACCATAACACATATTTGCATTGTAAACATAAGGCATTATGAAAACAGTGTTGGGTTGTTGGTCACTACATTATTAGAACAGTTATACAATACAATATAATAATAATAATAATAAAACACTTACAAAAACTGCACTGCGCATTCTTTTTAGAAGTGTATATTTATTCGGTTGCAATTAAGCTCTCACGTTTGGTATTCGCAAAGACTGCATGTATTTTTTTGTAGTGTTTTTATACTTATCCTAATTCAATGAATATATATATATAAATGGAAAAGGAAAAGCAGCATTCAAGGACGACAGTCAACCACAAACACACACAGAAACAAATAACAAATGTAAAGATGTATAAAAGGCCAAATAACAATCACAAACACAAACGGGTTGATTATAGGGCTACCGCCTTGGAACGGTCAGTTGCAAAAAAGGCCGCTGGGGGGTTTAAACCAGGTTCTAGGGCGCACCAAACCTCACACCTCACACTTACCCTACTGTTAGCCCAATAAAACGGGGCAGTGTAAATAAAGAAATCCCCGCCATGAACTAATATCTAACCAACAAGGCAGCATTAATAGGCAATTTAAGTAAAACACAAAGATGCTCGTTTACATATAAATACAAAAAAACAATAGCCTAGAAAGCCACAAAGAAGGTACTCAATGACTTGGCAGAAGCCAGAGCAATAATATAATAAACCATTGAGAATACGAAAAGACCAGAGTGCAAACATCAAACGTCACCATCCTTTTTGACTTTAGGTAGACGTCATCATAGGATCCACTGCCTGTCCGGTCATCGCAAAATCAAAGAGGAAAGCATAGTGGCGAACTGTAAATGGGTCCACCACCAAGCATGCAGTGCGTTGCAAAATGATAGGGTCATAACCTCTTTTGATAAATCTTTTAACAAATGAAAGTGATCAAGACCAAGGGTCTTACGAAGTTTGTAAATCTTCTCGCCATAGAAGTCAGGTTGTGATAGTCCTTGTCGCAGAAGAGTTCTTAAATTACTTTTATATTTGGAAAGAAGATCAGGGTTACGATAATAACATTTTCCAAAGGTTTTACGAAGTTTATGGTAACGGTAACCCAGATGGAGTAGCATTTTAGATATACAAAGATTACGAATATTAAAGTCCTCAACGCGAGTACAAGCTCTGAATAAACGAATAATTTGAGACAATTAGATCCTATAAGAAGTTGCTTTGGGAACATCCCCATCTAAATGGGGATAATTAATATACCGAGAGGTGTCATTAAAGGCCTCAATATCATCTTCCTGGGTATCTGGTGAAAGACTCCACATGCAATTTCTTTCATAGCAATATAAAAACAAATCTGCGACTATTGGTGCACGGTTCGTACCCGTAGGGATGTTTTGTTTTAACCATATTGCCACCGAAAACGTATTTACAGAAATCCTATTTTTCAGACATTCAAGTGGCGATAACTCTGTCATGCATGATTGAACCGAGCTCGCATGTAAACGTAAGTTGTGAAAAACCTCCCTGAGATTTCATTTTACAATTTTTCTCATTTCACTCTTATAAAATTTGCCGTTGTCCATCTGTCTTTCCGCCCGTCCGTCCGGTTCCATAACTTTGGTAATTGCTCATCCGATTTCAATACTATTTTGCACAAATGTTCACCACCTTAGTACGCAAACCAGTTTCTTTGGAATTTGATTTTGATCAATACTTTCTGAGTGGCACCGTCCATCAGCACTTTCAGTGCTTTGATTTGAACTGTTGGTGAAGCAAACATATTTTTCATCATTTAGTTGCAACAAAATGATTCGTTATGACAGATTATGTAATTGAATACATTTTAATACGCTACTTATCCAATTTTGTTAAACTTATTCTCATACTCTGTTACTTGTCACTGTTTCGGTCAAAGACCTTCATCAGACTGTGAACATTGACATGAGTGACGTCACTGGAACTGTTTACCCCTGTTGTCTTGGTTCCCAAAGGCAAACAATGATCTGTAAATGCTCCTGAAGGTATACTTCCCAATCCCTGTTTAAGATGTGTATGTTTTGCCTAACCACAATGGCTTCCACGAAGTGCTTGTTGTCTTAGCAGTCAATCGTCTGTCAACATAAATTTGGGACTTCGCTGTGTAGTCCAGTATCACAGTTATTTATATACATTCTGGAACAAAAGACCACTGCTAATGTCACGATCACGTGTGTACCTCGTCTCTGAAATAAGAAAATATGCATGTGGATGACTGTAGATTATCAAGAAATGACCAGTTTGCCAACTAGCACATGTGGCTAACTTGAGATTATCAAAAATGATCGATTTGCCAACTAATACAGCACAAAACAAGACGGATGACTGGTGATTATCAAGAAATGACCAGTTTGCCAACTAACACAGCACAAAACAAGACCGATGACTTGAGATGATCAAGAAATGACCAGTTTGCCAACTAACAGAGCACAAACAAAACGGATGACTGAAGATTATCAAGAAATGACCAGTTTGCCAACTAAAACAGCACAAATCAAAACGGATATTCCGGAAAGCATCAAGTTAACATGTGAAGAAGAGACACATAGAAAGATCCTGTTCTTGGACAAACTCATGGTCAGGAAAGAGTATGGGACAGTAACTTTGCTAGTCTATAAGAAAAATATATACACAGACCAATATCTACAATTCTCCTCTAACCACACAGTATCACACACGTTGAGCGTGTACGGGTTCAGATAAACAAGTCTGGTGTCAGACAAAGAAGACCAGCAGAGAGAGATTCATTCAGCACGTTAAATAAGCCATGAAAGAATGTTGATATATACAGTGGAGTGTTGATCAAATGAAAGACTAGAACAAACATCCCCGAAGAAGAAAAATGGTATGGGTAATACAGACTGAAACGGTCTGAGAAAGACTGAAAAGGTTGCTTGGAAGCAAACGCTCTCAAACAAAGGTGACACGTTGCAGACTCAATACACAGAATCAGTTGCATTCTGTTCATGAGAGGAAATATAAGTTGCAACACCGCTTTTACCCCAACCCACCCCCACCCGTATCCCACTCGCTACCTATGTATCCACTCGTTCGTGAAACAATCATACGCTTACCTTCTCGTGAATAATGTCTTTATTGTAATACTCTCTATATATTCGGTTATACTGACGATAACGAAGAGAAACAACTATTAACATCACACAAATATATAATAACACTGATGCAATAAACTAATAAGACACACTTCATATAAGTATTTTTATAAATTTACTGGCATATAACGAACGTTCTGCATAACCAGTATGTTGTGGGGAGGCGAAGGGTGAATAGGTATTCATACGTTGTAAAGTGTTACAACCCGTTGCACATCCCAGAGCACGCAGGGAGAACCCTATCTAGGTGGGTTTTTGTTTAATTGTGAATTGGAAGTATGTTGGGACCAATGTATTAAGTATGATCCGAATGACTGGCCAGTTAAATTTGGAACGTTTTGTGAAAATCCCGTTTACGTCCTTACTGGTCTCGATCTGACGACCACACGAAGCCGTCATGCTCACTATTACGATGTGTTATCCCCACTCATTTATGAATGTAAGACAGCGCTAATGTCCGTCTTATACGCGCATTTCTTTGTGTAGTGCAAACATAAGTTAGAACATGTATGCATACACCACTAACAGCAGTATACGAAAACAAGTTTATAATAAAAGTATAGTATACACAAAATCAATAAGAGGTAAAGAAACTACTCTTTATAACTTAACAGCTAGATCTATGATCATATTGATTTTTACAAGAACTATCTTGTTCCTAGCTAACTGATTTTGAGTAACTGTTATAAGTTAATTTTCGATTTGTAAAGTAGCCATAAAATCATACGAGGCTTTTAAAACTAAGCGTGTTCAGGTAGATTTGAGCTAATATGCAGGTAAAATCATACACTCGTGCTGTGCGTTTTGCTTTATCTGTATTGCCAAATATACAGGTGGGTCGGGTGACACACTTTTTTGAAGTGATGAAAATCAACTTATTTAAATGATTTATTTATTGATGGACCCTGGCATGGTAAGAACTATACGCGTTACTAGATGGCCACCGACAACGAAATTTGATTCTAAAAGCGGAAATTATATAGACATCTTGTGCGCAATCGTATAAATAAGTATGGCTTATGAATTAAAGGGATCGGACCTGAGACTAAACATTCAGTCTGTCGCATAATAAATTAAGTAGACATTTTTTCTTAATTGATGTAGACATGTGGAGAAAAACAGTGTATTTTGTGTGAAGATTTTGTATGACTATTTATGCACTCAAACGCTTGTTATATATTTGCTCTTATTAAATTATTCTAGATATATTACGACATGACATTCTACATAACTCATGTGCACACTGTTTTGTTTAAGAAACTGAAAAAGGCTATATTGACTAAAATGAGTAGATCTATATTTCATGAAGAAATTATAATATAGTGTCTTTAACTTCTGTTCATTCTACCTTGGAGTTAAAACATAAATCATGTTGTCGTATTCCAATACGAATATATTAAATAATAGAAATAAACAAAAGTAATTATGAACATTATAGGTCTCAAAATCCGAAATTGGCATTTGCAGTTGTAATTGTTTGAGAGATTGAATATAATGCAAACATATTCTCTCAACATATATTGCTTTCCCATCTCAGAGGCAATACATAACTTTACCCTGTTTTTAACAATTTCAATTTACATTACCTCTCATGAACGGTCTCAATAAAACCGAGTCTGTTACTTGTATCTCTTGGTTGTGTTTGTTGCTTCCAAGGGATCTCCTTTTCAGTATTTATTGACATTTACACTAGGGTTTGTTTAGTGCTGTGTGGCAGCCGTAAATAGTTATCCGACTATAAATCAGTATTGTTATTACTTACTGATTCTTTGGGATCATCAAAACCATTCTTTGTGGCTTTAAAGTAGAATATCGCTTGAGCTGGTGCTAGGAGGCGTGAGTACATTAACACTCATGATCAGACTCAATAAAACCGAGTCTGCTACTTTTATCTCTCGGTTGTGTTTACTGCTTCCAAGGGATCCCCTTTTCAGTATTTATGATGACCTCTACTTAAATTCTTATAGGACGGTAGCGTTTGAAGCTTGTCTTTAATATTGTCTTGTCGTACCCTAACGGTTTATTGGGAGGGTAAGAGTGAGGTTTAGTGCACCTTAGAACCTCGTTTGAATCCCCAGCGGCTGTTTTCGCCACTGACCGTTCCAAGGTGGTAACCCTATTGTCAACTCTTTTGTGTTTGTGATGTCCTATTTTGCCTCTTATTCATCTTTTAATTTTCTCTTTGTTTCTGTTTTTGTTTGTGATTGACTGTCGTCCTTAAATGCTACTTTTCATGTTCGATTTTTATATCTGCTGTTATTGTTTGAACGTAGCGTGTATTTGTTTTAGCTTGTGTGTTTACAAGTATATGTCTTTCCACATCCACATCCACATTTTGCCATGGGCTTCCTTATAGCATTGTATTAAAGGCTGCATAAATAATGTTGGCTCACATGGAACCCAAACCTTAAACTGTATCATTTCACAACAAATTTTGCGTGTAAGCTGTGTTTACAGGTCTTAGCTCTTATATTTCTTGTCCTACCACAAATAAATTTGGGAATTGGTTTCATTATAGTATGTCGTAAAGAATCGCGTAAGTAATTTCGTCTTCTAAAAATGCTGGGCTCAAATGGAATCAGAATTGTGATGGCCCATAAAAGGTGCAATAAAGGCAGATAAAGGCTGGCGTGTAAGCTGTTGTACATATCTATATTATAGTTGCTAGAAATTAAATCATGTTATAATCTTATTGATCCCTATAGAGAATTCTTTCCCTTGAATAAAAAATTTACCTGGAGGAAACGTTCACCTGTTCAATTAGCGAGGTTAGATTTCTTTTTAGTATCTGAGAGTTTACTCTCATCAATTATGAACTGTATTATAGAACCTAGTTATAGGTCAGATCATTCTATAGTAATACTAAAATGCAAATTTAATAACTTTGTCAAATCCAAGGGTCTTTGGAAATTTAATAATTCTCTTTTAAAAGATATTGACTATTTAAATACAATTAACCAAAAAATTAAAGAAATTAAATTACAATATGCTTTACCAGTTTATAACTTTGATAACATAGATAATATTTTAAATGAGGATATTCAATTTACAATAAACGATCAGTTATTTTTAGAGACGCTTTTAATGGAAATTCGTGGAAAAACTATTTCGTATGCTAGTTTCAAGAAAAAACAAAATGATAGTCGAGAAAAACAAATAATAAATGAAATCTCAATTTTAGAAGAAAATGAAACAAAGAATATACATTCAATTGATAACTTAAAAAACGAGCTTTTGTCTTTACGTAAAATTAAAATGCAAGGTTGTCTAATAAGGTCACGTGCTCAATGTGTAGAAGAAGATGAAAAACCCTCTAATTTTTTTTGTAATTTAGAATCCCATAATTATCTTAGTAAAATTATCCCTAAAATTGAATTATCAAATGGTAACATAATAACAAATCAAAATGAAATTTTATCAGAAACTAAACTATTTTATGAAAACTTGTATTCAAGTAAAGATAACCATTTAGATGATGTAGACTTAAACGAAGAACTTAATTTTTCAAATATTCCAAAATTATCAATCGATGAAGCGAACAGCCTAGAAGGTCTTTTAACTCTTCAACAAGCATCACAAACTCTAACTGGAATGAAAAATAATAGATCACCAGGGTCAGATGGCTATGGGGCAGATTTTTTTAAAGTCTTTTGGAATAAAATAGGTCATTTTGTTGTTCGGTCAATTAACTATGGGTATGAAAAGGGGGAATTATCAGTTACACAGAAAGAGGGGATTATAACTGTTATTCCAAAAGGAAATAAGCCTAGACACTTTTTAAAAAACTACAGACCAATATCATTACTTAATTGTGTATATAAAATTGCTTCAGGATCTATTGCCAATAGAATTAAATCTGTGCTTAATAAATTAATTCATGAAAACCAAACAGGGTTTATTTCAGGTCGATATATGGGGGAAAATACAAGAATCGTGTATGACATAATGAATTTTACGGAAGAAAATAATATTCCAGGGCTTTTATTACTAGTTGACTTCGAAAAAGCGTTCGACTCAATTTCTTGGCAATTTATCTCAAAAGTTTTGCATTATTTTAACTTTGGGGAATCCATAATAACTTGGTTTAAAATATTATATAAAAATGCAATATTGGCTGTCAACCAAGGGGGCAACTTATCCGAGTTTTTCAATATTGGGCGCGGTTGTCGTCAAGGCGATTCGTTGTCGCCGTATATCTTTATTTTATGTGCAGAAATCTTAGCAATAAGAATTCGTAACAATAAAAATATTAAGGGCATTTCCATGAATGAAAATGAATTTAAACTGACCCAATTTGCGGATGATACCGCAGTCTTATTAGATGGCTCAGAAACCTCTTTAAAAGAAACACTTAATGAACTTTCATTTTATGCTAAAATTTCAGGACTTAAAGTAAATTTTGAAAAAACACAGATAGTTTGGATTGGGGCAAAAAAATACAGTACAAACTCAATAAAAACAAAATGGAAATTAACATGGGGAAGTGAACAGTTTAAATTGTTAGGCATTACTTTTAATGTTGATTTAGAAAAAATATTAAATATAAATTATAGAGATAAAATTACTAAAATACAAAACCTAATAAAATTATGGAAACGTAGATATCTTACTCCAATTGGCAAAATAACGGTCATTAAATCACTGCTTTTACCAATTCTTAACCATTTATTTATATCACTACCTGATCCCAGTAACTCTATTTTAAAACAGTTAACAGATTTATTTTATGACTTTTTATGGCGGGGCCCAGCTAAAATAAAAAGAGATACCATAATTAAACAATATGAGGAAGGAGGGCTTAACATGATCAATATAAATGCTTTTATCCAAGGGCAAAAAGTAACATGGGTAAGAAGATTAATAGCAAATAAAGGACAGTTACACCACTTAACTAAGCATATAATAAACATAAATAATATAGTCAATCTTGGATCTAAATATCCAGAGGGTACACTTAGTACTATTAAAAACCCTTTCTGGAAAGATGTCATAAAATCATATGTCAACTATTTAGAACATAATAGCTGCAAGCTAAAGGAGGATGATGTTTTAACTTCTTCTATTTTCTACAACCCAAATATAATAATTGGGGGTAATCACATATTTTATAAATCTTGGTATAATAAAGGAATATGTCTAGTAAATGACTTGATAAGAGAAGATGGTAGTTTTTATACATTTACAGAGTTTAACTCCATATATAAGGTAAATAGTAACTTTTTAAATTATAACGGAATTGTTAAGTCTATAAACTTGTGGGTTAGCAAGCTAAATATAGATTCATTCAATCATAAATTAACATATCCTATTATACCATCAAATATCCAAGCATTAACTAAACAGCAAAAAGGATCTAAACATATTTACAACATCCTCAATAATGACTATACTCAACCTACTTCAAAAGCAAAATGGTTGGAATTATTTAATATTGATAATGAATATTGGAAAGAAATATACAAATATCCATTCAAAAAAAACATAAGTACCACCTTACAATGGTTTCAAACAAGAATCAACCACAGAATTTTAGCAACTCGTAGATTTTTACACAAAATTAATATCAAAGACAATTCCAAATGTCTTTTTTGTAAACAGGAAGAAACCCTTACACATATGCTGTGGTCCTGCCCTGAAACACAAACAATTATTAATGAACTTAAAAGATGGCTCTTTAATAATGAACAGGATTTTAATATTGATGAAAAAACCTTTATTTTTAACACAAACAAAAAGTACACATGGGTACAGTTATATCTTCTCTTAGAAACCAAATATTATATATTTTCATATAAACATCTCGAAAAAAAACTTTCAATTATAACTCTAAAACATAGAATTAGAGAAGTGCTACAAGTACAACAGACAATAGCCACCAAAAACAATGACCTAGACAAATTCAATAGCATTTGGGACCCATATAAAGAACAAATTTTAAACCTTTAAGTCCTAAAATCTCAAGAATACCATCCCATGGACAAACATACTTTTAAACTTGTGTTAATATATAATAATAAAGTTGGACCAGGTGAAGAAGGCAATACCACACCCAAAACCTTATCTTCTATAAATAATCATAATCCTTAAATAAGTTAAAAGTTGACTATTTACTGTTCCCAATATAAATTGTTTGATAAACGTACATTATCATATGCCGTAAGCCAGATGTATTATATAAATGAATAAGGTGAAAAAATGTGGTGTGAGAGTGTTTTCTATTTGTATATATGTATGTGATGATTGTACAGTGTGCGGTGGGAACCCCGACCCACAACACACTTATTTACGGGGATAATAAATGGGTTGACCACTAAAAAAAAAAAAAAAAAAAAAAAAAAAAAAAAAAAATATATATATATTTTTCTTATGTCACCCAAATTTCGGTTTGGGATTTCTTATAGCATTATTCATCTTATTCATACTTCACCCATACATTTATTTCTCCACCAACCCCCAACCATCACACCACCTCATAATCACCACCACCCGAATGTTTTTTTTTCATATATCTGTTGTTTCCTTTTATCAAATCTACACCTATATCAATGATACGCCCTCGAACCCCACCCCCATCCCCTAACCAACCCCCACCCCATATCTCTGTGTTGTTTTGTTTTATCAATTTATCAATATGTTTCGCCCCCAACCTCCAACCATCCCACCACTCAATCATCACCACCACCCGAATGTGCTTTTTATTTTGTATGATTTACATATCTGTGTGTTGTATTGTTTTATCAATTATCAATATGTTTCAGCCCCATCCATCCCACCACCCCATCATAACCACCACCCGAATGTTTTTTTTGTTTTTTTACATATGTCTGTGTTGTTTTGTTTTATCAAATCTACATCTATATCAATGATGCGCCCCGCCCTGCCCCCATTGGTTTATGGGCTCCCGTCACAAGGAGGACAGGTGGATGAGAATTGGAGGCAGGAGAATAGGGAAATGTAAATATTCCGTTGTTGTTAGTTTTGTTTTGGGGTTTTCGTTGGTGGCGGGAAGGTGATTCTTAACAATCCTCATCTAATTATTTTGATAGCCCGAGTTTCTATACCAACCCCCAACCCCACCCTCACATTAATTTAGCCTTGTTTTCTGATGGTATATACCGGCTATATAATTTATTATTCTCTGAAAATTCGAATAGTTGAGCTGTGTGTTCTCCGACAGCTCTTGTTTAAAACCGTTTAAAATGACGACTTAATAGTTAAAGGACGTCACTCGCTTAAATACCAATCAGCATTGAGTATTGAAATAAACTGTGTTATATACAAAAAGAAACAACTGCTTGAAATAGCTTATTTGATAGAACAATGTTAATTTCCTCATGTTATTTATAAAAAATATCGATATTATTTAATGTTCGATATAAATATTGGTTAATGGTGTTTACACATGATATAATGATAGTTAATACAATTTGCACAACTGTTATCGATGTTGCAAACTAGAGATAATTTTTGAATTTGAATATTTGATTAATTGTCGTTTAAATCCATATCAATTGTATATAACACACTTAGGATGTGAACAATTAAAGACGCGTTTCTTTACTATACTATGTAACATCATAGTAGTATCGACTGACATTGAACTGGCGACTAGCCAAAGTGGCACATTTTGCACCTTTTAAGGTCCGTACATGATGCGTCGATCATCAGTTTTAAGCCATTTTTTAAAGTATTATATTAGTTAGACATGTAATAAAGTACACTAACAGAAATGAAACATTATCATGTTTTGTATCTATCAATTTAGTGCAAATACACTTGCAACATGAAGATAAGTAAGTTTGAACGGTTTATGTAAAATCAACGTAAATGGACACTTGACAATTTGGATTAAAGGGACACTTGACAATATTATCAGAACTTTATTCTGAAATCGGATTGTAAAGAAAAACTGGATCTAATGTATCTTTATTCCGTAAGTGAATATTTTTTCTTGTACTAGTTAAATACATTTGTAAATTATATTTAAAAAAACAAAACAATGTTGTTGCTCGTATTTTACTTCCGTTCTCGTTACACTCTTACATTTAAATAGGTTAAGAGCATATTATTGTGCACTGTTATTCCTCTTTGACTGTACAATGATCAGATATATGGTGGATCCTATGATGACGTTTCATGTTTGCATTTAGTCTTGTCAGGTCTTACCCTTAACAGTTCAACAGCTTAACATTTACAAATTGTTCTGACATTTGCCATGTGAGTATGTAGTTTTTTTTGTCAATTCTGTTAATATTCATGTTTTCATGATTATCGCTGTGTTTTAAGTATATATCGCCCTTTCATCGGCCTATTTTGTTATAGGGTACAGCTTAGAAGATCATGTGTTCATGGTTACACTGCCCTATTTTATTGAAATGATAAGAGGTCAAGAGTGGTACATCATAAAAGCAGGTATAACTTCCCTGTGACCCCTTTAACATCTGACCGTTCTAAGGCGGTATCACTGTCATGAAACCTGTTATGTGTGTTTGAGTTTAAACTTATTTATTTTACATCGATTGTAACGAAAGCTCTCTCAACTTATTTTAATCACTCTCGATGTCTTACTAAGCAAATGCAGACAAAGTGTCTTGCTTTGGTACACAACACATATGGTAATGGCGGGGATCGAACCCACAACTTTTCGATCCTGTGTCTAACGCTTTACCACTAGACCACCGCGCTCCACTGCTATTTTTGTGATGTCTCATACCTCTGAATGTATATAGTGTATGTATGTAACTGATGTTCATTACCTCTGATAAAAGTAACACATTTTTCATATTGCACATGTGCGCCCTTATGTTCTGGACACTATGTAATTTGACACGTAACATTTGAAACGTTTACTGAATAATAAATTACAAAAAACATAAATGCATTTTAATTATAGTATTCTGGTTCTTTAACTAGCAATTACGTTTACAAAATATCTACCTGCAATTACCCACAAATTCCATAAGTGTCATGTAATTCGAGTCATAGCTGTTTTTTATTTAACATCAATCTTCGCTATCAAATAAGTTTTCAAATGCTTTTCGATTCAAATAATGACTGGCGTAGGCATGTTGATTCGGTCGATAATTACCGCAGTACTCCTTGTATTAGGACACAAACATATTGATTCAAATTGCAAAGAGTTTATATAAAGTTTTAAAACGATGTTTGAAATCTATTTTCTTTAAACTGTTGCGTCATATAGTAATATATGTCCCAAGTTAGCCATGAAATTTAACACATTACTATGGAGTTTCGCATATCAGATTAGATAATAATCAAGTTATGCACTCAGTTTCAAGACCATACACGTTTTTGATTAACAATAATATTAAGGGTTTCATTTTCAGAAATAGATTGAGTAAGAGGGTATAAAGCTTTTGACTTAAATTTTAAAAGTGTGTTTGAGAAAATCTCCACTTTCAAGTATAAGGCAGGGTTCAATAAATAGTACATATTGCATTTAATGATTGATTTTAATGCATGTGTTATAATAAAGATGTGTCGTTCGTTATTCTGTTCTGTTTCTGTGTTTAATCTAATTTGGTGTGTCGTTGTTAACGTTGCATTTCATTTTCACGAACTTCGAAAAGGTTCTCTTATTTTGCGTTTATCTTTCCAAATTTTCGTTTTCAAGGGAATTAGCTCAACTCGATCCATTATACGGCTAACTTTGTTTTAATTGTGCAATAAATGTACAGTTCTATATATTTAAAGCAAATTTCTAGAGCTAAATTATGAAATTTTATACACGGCGCCGAAGCCCTAACTTCTTGTTTCCTTTCTACTGACATCTCCCCAAATCAACTCCCCAAGCCTCTTCAATAAAAATCAGTTCTCCACAAATTGAAAAAGATCACGTGACAGCGATTTCCAGTCGATGCATTCGGACCCGCCCCCTAAATGCGAAACCATAAACCTTGACAAAGTCACGTGAACATATCTGTAATTAGGTAATTGTTAAAATGCGTAATAAATGGCATGTTAAGCAGATGTCAATTATAAAATCAAATTCATGCTAAATGTGAAACAATACATACAGAGCATGCAATAATATTAAATTCAAATGCATATATATACAGTTAAAAGACAACAGAGTAATGTATTCTTTGCGACATTTTCAAATTCTAAAATGCGTAAGTGTTTTAAGATCAAAATATTATTCAAACTGTTTAAATTGTTAATTTCACTTGTTCACCTGTAGATTTGTTTCAACAATTCATTTACCGAATCAATTAAACTTAATACTTCAAATTCATCAAAATAGATTACATTAAAAACAAACAATAAATAAATGTTACACTCTGACACATGTCGTGCTCATATCTCCCATTCCATTGAGGATTTCAGTATAAAATGGTGTCGTAGAGAACATGCGGACCCGAACTCCCTTTCTACTTTGATAACGTAATTGTCAAGTTCGGACAATTTTAATACAAGAGTCTTTACCAGACTGTCATTTAACTAAAAAGTCCGTTCTTGGCTCCCCCTACCGCCACACACACACACCCTCCAGTTATTGTATTGTGTTGACCTTTGTTTGTCAAGTCTGACAAAGCATTATACAATAGTAGACAAGTAAGGGATGAATTTTCGATATTATCGTATTGGGTTGACCTTTCTTTGTCAAGTCTGACAGGTGCTACAATAGCAGAAAAGTTAGCGATGAACTTTCGATAAAACCCCACCAGCCCCTTAAACGACCTAACTTGTTTCTTGGTCTCGTTTCTTGGTGTTTCCTGAGTTAGCCCCAACCACTCATGGTCATCCTGTGACAGATCTAGTTTTTGTTTCATAATTTAAAATCGGGAATCCAAGAACTTCATAACAATTTTGTTTTAGTTAATGCTGATGAAACAGCTATTACTGTAATTAGTGTTTGACTCCTGGCTTACGTCAATGTTTCATACATCCTTTATTAATACGTTCATCACAAGAGGCTATGGCCCTATCATTTGCAACCCACTGCATGTTTAACTAATGGTCAACCCATTTACAGTTCGCCACTATGCTTTCGTCTATGATTGTGCGATGACCGGACAGATTGTGGACCCTATAATGACATCTATCTAAATCCTCAAAGGACGGTGGCGTTTGATGTTTGTCTTAAAATTAATAACCCACCAAATAACGGCAAAGTTACTCTACAAAACCGTTCATCAAAACTCTCTCCCTGTGTTCAGGTCATATACTTTTTTTATATGTAATTATGTATATGTGCGGATTAAGCGTATACGTTATATTCGCGGGTTCTTAAAATAATCGTGACTTAATATGCCTACAATGAATCATGATTTGGTTCATGTGACTAATTCGGCGTTCCAGTTTTGAGGTTTAGGCTGGATGGTATAAGCTGTTTATATTGTGTCTATAGAGTTTGTAAGTTATACATGTACCTCATCGTCAGTAGGTTTCGAAACGGTGTAATTCGACGAGAGGGGCATATTATACATTTCAATAATTCACAATTTAAAACAATGGACTGATATACAACATAAACGTTTGTTTAATTTTAAATCATTTTTGCTCCTGTTGTTGCACTAAAATGCAGGAAATCACAAGCATAAATTAACAGTTTTTCCGGGTTACACATCCTCAGTTCCCGCTAGGAAGGGGTTTGCTTCGGTTAAATAAGGGCTGGCTACGGGCCATGCTAACATAAGGTGTTTAAGTCTTTAATCGTTTTAATACTGTGGTCCGCAAATCAAAGTGATTTACAAAAAAGAAGCCTTCAACAATGCGCATTATTTACCCATTTTCAGAAACAGAAACAGAAGACTCAATCACAGACACATGCAGAATTCTGCGACAATTCTAAGATGCAACTATTTATTGTAGACATTTAAAATGTACTTTATTCAATAATGAGCACTTATTACATTTACTAATCAAGCGGTTCCGTGTATCTAGAAATCTCGAAATAAACTATACTTTGTCGATGAGATGTTAACAGCCATCCAATTCGTGTAGTTTGGTATTCAGGCATCGAGGAGTACTTATACAAACACATACATATCAATATATCGAGGGTTTAACGCGAAACTATTGTA
>JAWPHD010019406.1:0-35818 GCA_037043455.1 Cyrtodaria siliqua | reverse complement strand
GAAAATCCGTCAAGTAGTTTCAGAGGAGTAATCGCTACAAGTTTTCATTCTATAACTCTATGTAAACAAAGATGGCCGCTGGCGGCCATGTTTAACATCACATCAAAATAATTTTCGACAAGGATAAACACCATTCCATACTGATCATTTTAGAAAAAGTCCCATATCAATATCACTTATAGTTTTCAAGAAGTACTCGCTACAAACTTGTTTTTTAAGAAACTATTTTTAGATTTGGCGGACATCTTGAATTTCCGACCAACCTGAAATGTTGCTAGGATCATTTAGACATCAAGAGCAACATTCCTGTGAAGTTTCAAGGAAATTCGTAGAGTAGTTTCAGAGGAGTAGTCGCTACAAGTTTTTACTAAATAACTCTATGTAAACAAAGATGTAAACAAAGATGGCCGCTGGCATGTCGAATCGTCGAATCAAAACGATTTTCGACAAAGACCAACATCATGTCATGTTGATCATTATAGAAAAGTCCCCTATCAATATCACTTATAGTTTTCAAGAAGTAGTCGCTGCAAACTTGTTTTTTAAAAATCTATTTTTAGAATTGGCGTCCATCTTGGATTTCACATCAACATGAATTTTTAATAGGATCAACTAGACTTCATGGGCAACATTTCTGTAAAGTTTCATGAAGATCATTTCAGTAGTTTCAGAGGAGTAGTCGCTACAAAAAAGTTTACGGACAGACTGACACCGCACCACGGCATAAGCTCTGCTGATCTCTGAATCATTTAATAGTGCGGAAATGCTCTTCCAAATGCATCTCTATGTAAATCAAGGTTTTAATAGATGGATATGAGGTTAATAATATGAGATTTTGGGGCAAAACTTGGAAAACAAGAGGTCAATGACCTTGAAGCTCTACTGATTGATTTTGATTTCAGGAAGTAGTCGCTACAAACTGGTTAATTTTTAGCCGTGGCGGCCATCTTGAATTTCCGGCCGACCTGAAATTTTGCTAGGATCAATTAGACATCAAGAACAACATTCCTGTGAAGTTTCATAAAAATCTGTCAAGTAGTTTCAGAGGAGTAGTCGCTACAAGTTTTCATTATATAACTCTATGTAAACAAAGATGGCCGCTGACAGCAATGATTGACATCGAATCAAAAACGATTTTTGACAAGGACCAACATCATGTCATGCTGATCATTTTAGAAAAAGTCCCATATCAATATCACTTATAGTTTTCAAGAAGTAGTCGCTACAAACTTGTATTTTGAAAATCTATTTTTAGCCAAGGTGGCCATCTTGAATTTCCGGCCGACCTAAAAAAAATCTGGGATCAATTAGACATCAAGAGCAACATTCCTGTGAAGTTTCATAAAAAATGTTCAAGTAGTTTCAAAAGAGTAGTCGCTAAAAGTTTTCACTATATATATATTTATGTAAACAAAGATGGCCACTAGCGGCCATGTTTAAAGTCGCATCGAAATAAATTTCGACAAGGATCAACAACATGTCATGCTGATCATTTTAGAAAACGTCCCATATCAATATCACTTACAATTTTCAAGAAGTAGTCGCTACAAATTTATTTATTTTAAATCTATTTTTAGCCGTGGTGGCCATCTTGAATTTCTGGCCAGCTTGAAATTTTTCTAGGATCAACTAGACATCAAGAGCAACATTCTTGTGAATTTCATGAACATCCGTCAAGTAGTTTCAGAGGAGTAGTCGCTACAAGTTTTTACTATATAACTCTATGTAAACAAAGATGGCCACTGGCAGCCATATTTAACGTCGAATCAAAATTATGTTTGACTAGGATCAACATCATGTCATGCTGATCATTTTAGAAAAAGTCCCATATCAATATTACTTATAGTTTTCAAGAAGTAGTTGCTACAAACTTGTTTTTTGAAAATCCTAGAAGCTATGTGTAAGAAGCTATGTAAGAATTGATCAAAAAAACACAGAAATATGTAAAACAAGAGGTCAATGACCTTGAAGCTCTACTGTCAGGTTCTGATAGCTAGATCAGCATTCCTGTGAAGTTTCATGAAAATCTGTCAAGTAGTTTCAGAGGAGTAGTCGCTAAAAGTTTTTACTATTTAACTCGATGTAAACAAAGATGGCCGCGGCAGCCATGTTTAATGTCGAACCAAAGTGAATTTCGGCAAGGACCAACATCATGTCATGCTGATCGTTTTAGAAAAAGTCCCTTATCCATATTACTTATAGTTTTCAAGAAGTAGTCGCTAAAAACTTATTTTTCAAAAATCAATTTTTAGCTGTGGTGGCCATCTTGAATTTCCGGCAGACCTGAAATTTTATTAGGATCAACTAGACATATCAAGAGCAATATTCCAGTGAAGTTTCATGAAAATCCGTCGAAGTAGTTTCAGAGGAGTAATCGCTACAAGTTTTCATTATATAACTCTATGTAAACAAAGATGGCCACTGGCAGCCATGTTTAACGTCGAATCAAAATCATGTTCGACTCGGATAACCATCATGTCATGATAATCATTTTAGAAAAAGTCCCATATCAATATCTCTTATAGTTGTCAAGAAGTAGTCGCTACAAACTTATTTTTTAAAAATATATTTTTAGCTGTGGCGGCCATCTTGAATTTCTGGCCGATCTGAAATTTTGCTAGGATCAATTAGACATTAAGAGCAACATTCCTATAAAGTTTCATGAAAATACACCAAGTAGTTTCAGAGGAGTAGTCGCTACAAGTTTTTACCATATAACTCTATGTAAACAAAGATGGCCGCTGGCAGCCATGTTTAACGTCGAATCAAAACGATTTTCGACAAGGACCAACATCATGTCATGCTGATCATTTTAGAAAAAGTCCCATATCAATATCACTTAGAGTTTTCAAAAAGTAGTCGCTACAAAATTGTTTTTTAAAAACCTATTTTTAGATTTGGTGGCCATCTTGGATTTCACAATAACATGAATTTTTGCTAGGATCAACTAGACTTCATGGGCAACATTTCTGTCAAGTTTCATGAAAATCCATTCAGTAGTTTCAGAGGAGTAGTCGCTACAAAAAAAAGTTTACGGACGGACAGACAGACAGATGGACAGACGGACGACGGACACCGCACCACGGCATAAGCTCTGCTGATCTCTGATCAGTAGAGCTAAAAATTATTACGTTATCTGCCCTTTGCTTCCAGGGTCAAGGTCACTTCCACATTTGCTTTATCACGTTGCCATGTACCACCCGAGATAGAACTATAAGCAAAGTTTCAAAGGTCTAGTGCATACAGTTTGTGAAAAAGTGACCTAAACGCAAAACTTGAACCTAAAAATTATTGTTATCTGTTCTAAGCTTGGAGGGTCAAGGTCACTTCCACATTTGCTTTGTCATGTTGCGATGTACCACCCATGATACAACTATAAGCAAAGTTTGAAAGGTCTAGTGCATACAGTTTGTGAGAAAATGACCTAAACGCAAAACTTGAATGTTGCCGCCGCCGGAAAAGCAACACCTATGTCTCTTTTTTTCTTCGAAAAGGCGAGACAATAAACCCTGTTGTAATGATTGCTTGAACAATATTTCCACCACATATTCAATGAAGTGTATACAATATGTGTATCAAAAGGATATAAATACATATGTATGTAATTACATCATGTTTTTCCTTCATTATTTTATATATAAAATTTCCAAATGATGTAAACATGATCCATGGTCGTAACCATTGTAACTAAACATTTATTTAATGGACCGACCTTAAAATTGAGCATCTAACTTAATTTCTGATACTATAAAACATTTGGATATATGCAAATATAGGATAATATCACTTCAAGTAGATTATGCATATTCAAAATACATCTTAACAATGATTCCTGTTTACAACATTTTTTTATGAAATAAACATTTTGCCACTCGAACATAATGCATTTTTCAACAGTATACGCCTGATGACATTTTTGGGGCACATCCTTGCATCTTGCTCTATGGAAAACCATTATAGATTATCATTTTATAATTCATTTCCCAACTTCTTTAGCTTAAAGGCCTGTACTACGACTGTATTACAGATATCAACGATTTTATTCATTTTTTCAACATTTTGCCTCAAAAGCTCACAATGTGAACTTTGACATTAACTTACGATACAATGAAACATTTGTATATATAATTGTGCATCATTTTATAACTTCCATTAGATAAGTTTATGTTCAAACATCTTATTACAAAATGATTCCTCATTTCAACGATTTTTTATGAACAAGAGGTCAATGACCATGAAAAGCTCTACTGATTGATTTTGATTTCAGGAAGTAGTCGCTACAGACTTGTTTTTTGAAAATCTATTTTTAACCGTGACGGCCATCTTGAATTTCCGGCCGACCTGAAATTTTGCTAGGATCAATTAGACATTAAGAGCAACATTCCTGTGAAGTTTCATGAAAATCCGTCAAGTTGTTTCAGAGGAGTAGTCGCTACAAGTTTTCATTATATAACTCTGTAAACAAAGTAGGCCGCTGGTCACAAGCCATGTTTAACGTCAAATCAAAAAATTTCCACAAGGATCAACATCATGTCATGCTGATCATTTTAGAAAACGTCCCATATCAATATCACTTATAGTTTTCAAGAAGTAGTCGCTACAAACTTATTTTTTAAAAATCTATTTTTAGCTGTGACGGCCATCTTGAATTTCTGGCAGATCTGAACTTTTGCTAGGATCAATTAGACATCAAGAGCAACATTCCTGTTAAGTTTCATGACAATCCGTCAAGTAGTTTCAGAGGAGTAGTCGCTACAAGTTTTTACTATATAACTCTATGTAAACAAAGATGGCCACTGGCAGCCATGTTTAACATTGAATCAAAACGATTTTTGACAAGGATCAACATCATGTCATGCTGATCATTTTAGAAGAAGTCCCATATCAATATCACTTATAGTTTTCAAGAAGTAGTCGCTACAAACTTGTATTTTAAAACTCTATTTTTAGCGGCCATCTTGGATTTCACATCAACATGAATTTTTGCTAGGATCAACTAGACTTTATGGGCAACATTTCTGTAAAGTTTCATGAATATCCATCCAGTAGTTTCAGAGGAGTTGTCGCTACAAATAAAAGTTTACGGACAGACGGACAGACGGACGCCGCACTACGGCATAAGCTCTGCTGATCTCTGATCAGTAGAGCTAAAAACACATGTTTAGACCCAAAAATAAAGTAATTTATATCGTCGTATGCTAAAGGACTTTTTTCTGGCACATCTCTGTACCTTTCACTGAGCAAAACAGTAAGAAACTAAGTTTTTACAACTCATTTAGTATTTTTTTAATTTATAGCCTAGCAACACCAAATGTATTACAGATATCAACGATTTTATTCATTTTTTCCAAGTTTTGCCCCAAAATCTCATATTATTAACCCAATATCCATCTATAAAACCGTGATTTACATGGAGATGTATTTGGAAGAGCATTTCCGCACTGTTAAAAAATTCTAATTTGCTCAAATGATTTTTTATAAAATTATTCCAGTTTCCGAAGATTTTCTCTTAAAAACGCAACTTTTACCCCAAAATTTAGCATTTTCCACCTCCACCATCTTTATCTTGAGGAGTTTTTTTCTGAAACTCATTACATGTCAGTGATTCTAAAAATCCTAAAATACTTTCTGTTGGAATTTGTTTGACCGTAAAACCTATAATTACTAGACTATAAGCTTTCATTTAAAATCAGTTTATTTTTCAATTTGGAGGACCCTTTAATAATCTGATTTTTGATTTTCTAAATTTTTTAGATATTTATCAGTTTTAAACAATCACTATTTAATCCAAGTAACTTTTTGCCTTTAATTGGTTTTTAATAATCATGTTAATGGCTAGTACAAAGTTAACAGTTTTTAGTAATAGCAAGACGATATTGTTTCCATACAGAGCACGCCAATTGAATTGGATTTTAAAGTCAAACCAACAGCTAAGATCATATGGCAACTTTTCCAGCATCCATTGTTGGAGGAAGACACCAGATGCCTCTCCAGACAATTTTCAGGCACGCGTACGGGGCGGGTACTAGAACCACCGACGTTCCCCAAGCCAGCTGAATGCCTTCTCACATAAAGATTACTAGGCCCATGAGGGATCGAACCCACTGCAGTGAGGGGCAACTACTCGGCCATAGACGCCCCAAATAGAGACAATAATAGAATTACTGTGAGGTACATGTATAACAGAATTATTGTTAGGTGTAAAACGGTCAGTGTGTAGCCTTTCCCTTTAGCGAATGGGTCTAGAAGCCTTCGGACTGACAAATGCTGTGACGAAATGCATGAATTATAAATAACTTTAATTATACAAGAAATCCGTGGATTCACATATCTAGCCTAACGTGGGCTGGACTTAAAAATAAAAAGGTCAATGATGCTTAAATGAACGTTTGTAAACATTTTAGTAACTAAAAACAATGGAGTTTGCCGAGATGACATTTAAGTGCATTTGTTTAAAAACAAAATGCCATTCTATTAAAAACAAGAGGCCCAAGAGGGCCTGTGGATGCTCTACTGGCTTTAACGTCTCTTATATCAAGGGTTGTCGACATAAAATTCCCATTAGTAGCTTTTTTAAAACATCGCAAAAACAACAGGAATAGGATGGCCTTAGATCTCTCAACTGGTAATCATGGGCAATAAAGAAATATAAAAAGATCGGACAGGGAAAGTAGCATTCAAGTCTGCTGTGTCTAGTTTTTTAATTTGTCGCACTTTCTTCTATGAATGAAATTTCATAAAAGTGGGCGGGGGAGGGGTTTATATTAACATTTTAAACAAATGTGGTAAAGATCAGATAAACAAGAGCCCCAAGAGGGCCTGTGGACGCTCTACTGGCTAATATGGCTCTTATAACATCAATGAAGCGAGAGACTATCGTCTTAAAGAGGCAAAGATAATAAAAATTAAAAAAGAAATTAAAAAAAAAAAAGAAAAAAAGAAAAAAAGAAAAGAAAAAAGGAAAATCTGATATCAGATGAAAAATGAAGGCCATATCGCCTTAACAAGGCAAAATATAGCATTTTTAATGAAATCAAGGGCCATAACTTTGCTGTTACTGGTCCGATCTGGCTGGTTTTCGAACTTGTTCGAGCTTTTATTGACATTAACAATCTGGTAAAGTTTGGTAAAGATCGGATGAAAAAAGAAGGCCCTATCGTCTTAACGAGGCAAAATATAGCATTTTTAACTAAATCAAGGGCCATAACTCCGCTGTTACTGGTCCGATTTGGCTGGTTTTTGATCTTGTCCGACCTTTCATTAACATTATCAATCTGGTAAAGTTTGGTAAAGATCAGATGAAAAATGAAGGCTATCGTCTTAACGAGACAAAAGTTAACGACGGACGGATGACAGATGGATGACGGACAACTCGGCAGAGCTAAAAATGAAGTAACTACAGATTTAACAAAAGAAAATACAAAATAGCATTTTTCAACAAATCAAGGGCCATAACCTGTCGTTACAAATAATATCTAGCTGGTTTTCGAACTTGTAAAAAGATTTCATTGATATACCGCGCTTTGCACAACTAGACGACATACTGAGGCTTCCTGCCAAATTTTGTAACTCCAAAAAGCAGTTTAGGAGGAGTAGCGTCGACAATAAATTTAAAGTAAAAATGTCAAAGTGCCATTACTCCGTCATAAATCAGCGAACTGGAACAAAAGCGTGACATGCACAACCAGACATCTTACAGATGCTTCCTGAAATTAAAAAGTAAAAATGTCAAGGGGCCGTAACTCCATCAAAAATAAACGAACCGGGAAAAAAAGCAATAGGCACAACTAGAAATCATAGCAATGCTTCCTGCTAACATGGCGTTAATACCAAAAAAGTATTTTAAAAAGTAATTAAAAATAAATTATGAAATAAAACAAACTTTAAAAACAAAATTTAAACAAGAGGCCCAAGAGGGCCTGTAGACGCTCTACTGGCTAACACGGCTCTTATAACATCAATAAAGCGACTGACTGCCATTTAAGTTTTTTTGAAAGTTTTGGGCAAAAAACATCTTTTTAACTTTATCATGGGCAATAACTTAAGAATCTGGTAAAGTTTGGTAAAGATCAGATGAAAAATGAAGGCCCTACGGTATAAACGAGGCAAAATATAGCATGTTTAACTAAATCAAGAGCCATAACTCCTCTGTTACTGGTCCGACTGGTCCAACATAGAGCTAAAAAAATAGAAAAAATAAAAAAATTTTTTTTAGAGAATAACAATAATAAAAAAAAAATGTAAAAAAAAATGAATCAATTAAAAAAAAAATTAAAATTAAAAAAATAAATAATAATGAATAAATGAGAAAAAAAATTAAATCAATTAAAAATAAAAAATTTAAAAAAAATAAATAAATCAATAAATTTTTTTAAAGAAAAACAATAAATCAACGAATAAATATTAAAAAAAAAAAAAAAACATGAATAAAAAAATAATCAATAAATAAAAAATTAATAATTAAAAAATAAATAAAAATAAAATAAAATAAAAATTAATAAATAAAAAAAAAAAAAAATAAAAAAAGAAACTTTAAAAATAAATAAAAATAATAACGTAAAAAAGAAAGTCATAAAATCTGCTAAAGTTTGGCAAAGATCAGATGCAAAATGAAGGCCCTATCATATGACGAGGCAAATTATAGCATTTTTAACAAAATCAAGGGCCATAACTCCGCTGTTTATGGTTCGATCTGGCTGGTTTTTAAACTTGACCAAGCTTTCATAGACATTAACAATCAGATAAAGTTTGGTAAAGATCGGATGATAAATGAAGGCCCTATCGTCTTAAGGAGGCAAAATATATCATTTTGAACTAAATCAAGGGCCATAACTCCGCTGTTACTGGTCCTATATGAACGTTTTTCAAACTTGATCGAGCTTTCATTGATATTAACAATCTGATAAAGTTTGCTAAAGATCGGATGAACAATGAAGCCCCTATCATCTTAACGAGGCAAAATATAGCATTTTTAACTAAATCAAGGACCATAACTCCGCTGTTACTGGTCCAATATGGCTGGTTTTCGTACATGTTCGAGCTTTCAACGGCATTTACAATATGATAAAGCTTGGTAAAGATCGGATGAACAATGAAGCCCCTATCGTCTTAACGAGGCAAAATATAGCATTTTTAACTAAATCAAGGGCCATAACTCCACTTTTACTAATCCGATATGGCTGGTTTTCGAACTTGTCCGAGCTTTCATTGATATTAACAATCTGATAAAGATTGGTAAAGATCGGATGAACAATGAAGCCCCTATCGTCTTAACGAGGCAAAATATAGCATTTTTAACTAAATCAAGGACCATAACTCTGCTGTTACTGGTCCGATCTGGCTGGTTTTCGAACTTGTCTGAGCTTTCATTGATATTAACAATGTAGTAAAGTTTGGTAAAGATAGGATGAAAAATGAAGACCCTATCGTCTTAATGAGGCAAAATATAGCAATACAGCATTTTTAACTAAATCAAGGGCCATAACTCCGCTGGTACTTTTCCGATCTGGCTGGTTTTCGAACTCATCTGAGCTTTCATTGATATTAAAAACCTGTTATAGTTTGGTAAAGATCGGATGAAGAATGAAGGCCCTATCGTCTTAACGAGGCCAAAAATAGCAATATAGCATTTTTAACTAACTCAAGGGCCATAACTCCGCTGTTACTTGTCCGATTTGGTTGGTTTTCGAACTCATCCAAGCTTTCATTGATATTAACAACCTGTTAAACTTTGGTAAAGATCGGATGAAAAATGAAGGCCCTATCGTCTTAACGAGACAAAAGTTAACGACGGACGGATGACGGACGACGGACAACAGACGGACGACGGACAACTCGGCATCCCATAAGCTCTGCTGGCCTGCTGGCCTTCGGCCAGTAGAGCTAAAAAATAAAACAAAACAAGTCTTAACGAGGCAAAATATAGCATTTTTAACTAAATCAAGGGCCATACCTCCGCTGTTACTGGTCCGATCTGGTTGGTTTTAGAACTTATCCGAGCGTTCATTGACATTAACAACCTGTTAAAGTTTGGTAAAGATCGGATGAAAAATGAAGGCCCTATCGTCTTAACGAGGCAAAAAATAGCAATATAGCATTTTTAACTAACTCAAGGGCCATAACTCCGCTGTTACTTGTCCGATTTGGCTGGTTTTCAAACTCATCCAAGCTTTCATTGATATTAACTACCTGTTAAACTTTGGTAAAGATCGGATGAAAAATGAAGGCCCTATCGTCTTAACGAGACAAAAGTTAACGACGGACGGATGACGGACGACGGACAACAGACGGACGACGGACAACTCGGCATCCCATAAGCTCTGCTGGCCTGCTGGCCTTCTGCCAGTAGAGCTAAAAAATAAAACAAAACAAGTCTTAACGAGGCAAAATATAGCATTTTTAACTAAATCAAGGGCCATAACTCCGCTGTTACTAGTCCGATCTGGTTGGTTTTAGAACTTATCGGAGCTTTCATTGACATTAACAATCTGGTAACGTTTGGTAAAGATCGGATGAAAAATGAAGGCCCTATCGTCTGGCCCTATTTGATGCAAAATATAGCATTTTTAACTAATCAAGGGCGATAACTCTGCTGTTACTGGTCCGATCTGGCTGGTTTTCGAACTTGTGCGAGCTATCATTAACATTAACAATTTGGTAAAGTTTGGTAAAGATCGGATAACAAGAGGCCCAAGAGGGCCTGTGGACGCTCTACTGGCTAATATGGCTCTTATAACATCAATGAAGCGAGTGACTATCGTCTTAAAGACGCAAAATATAGCATTTTTAACTAAATCAAGAGCCATAACTCCGCTATTACTGGTCCGATCTGGCTGGTTTTCGAACTTGGCCAGTAGAGATTAAAAAATAAAAAAATAAAATAAAAAATAAAAAATTAAAAAGAAATATAAAAATAATAAGAGGAAAAAAAAGTAAAAAAATCTGGTAAAATTTGGTAAAGATCAGATGAAAAATGAAGGCCCTATCGCCTTAACAAGGTAAAATATAGCATTTTAACTAATCAAGGGCCATAACTCCGCTGTTACTGGTCCGATCTGGCTTGTTTTCGAACTTGTCCGAGCTTTTATTGACATTAACAATCTGGTAAAGTTTGGTAAAGATTGGATGAAAAATGAAGGCCCTATCATCTAAACTAGGCAAAATATAGCATTTTTAACTAAAGGGCCATAATTCCGCTGTTACTGGTCCGATTTGGCTGTTTTCCTAACTTGTCTGAGCTTTCATTGTTTGGTAAAGATCAGATGAAAAATGTAGGCCCTATTGTCTTAATGGGACAAAAGTTAACGAAGGACGGACGGACGACGGACAACTCGGCATGCCATGTGCTCTGCACCACATAATGGGGCATATACACCCGTTATATAACATACCTGGTTCGTATTATTAGCAGTAAGCAATATTAAAATATGGACGATGTATTTAACTAGTTTTTCAGGAAGTTCCAGATTTAACATTTTTCTAAGGGACATAACTCAAAAATAATCATTGAAAAGCTCTATGGGCCCGTAACATTTTCTTTTGTGAGTAAAGAAAGGTACTTGATTTTAGTTTCAAAGCCGTAGCACTGATAAATAAGAAATAAAAGGCAAGGTTAGATTAAGTTCCATGTAAAACCTTTTCAAATGCCACCCGAAATGGTTTTGACCTTTGATCCTAAGTGTGACCTTGACCTTGGAGCCACCGACCTGGATTTTGCGTGCGACATGTCTTGTTGTGATGAGCAGTTGTGCCAAGTTATTGAAAATCCGTCCATGAATGTCAGAGTTATTAACCGGACACAAAAGCACTTCTTTTTTACCTTTGACCTCTAAGTGTGACCTTGACCGTGGAGCCACGGTCCTGGATTTTGTACGCGGCACGTGGTCTTGTTGTGGTGAGCACTTGTGCCAAGTTATTTGTAAATCCATCCAGGAGTGTCAGTTATCGACACGACTGACTGATGGATGGACGGACGAACTGACTGACTGACGGACGGTGCTACTACGATATGCCATCCATTGGGGAAATAAAACGATTCAGAGAGCTACGGGCCTTTTTCAGATGTATTCATCGGATCATGCTGAAGAAAGGTACACAATCTCATTCTTGTGCACCTCAGACTTAAAATTTATTAGCACAATCTCATTAAAATCGGACCCTTTATCACACTACGATACTCTTCACTACAAGGATCCGACAGCTCTCCTATGGAGGTCATGTCAGATTGACCTTACGATCAGATTTCAGCCTACAGAATTGCTTGGTATAGACTGCTTCATTGCGCATGTCACGTTTCAGAAAAATGCTGTGGAGCAATCTACGCTCGGTATGGAAAGATACATTGTCTGTAACTTTAAGCTTATAAAACAGAAAATAATTGCGTTGACAAACATAATACACCAACCATTATTTAACATTTACTGAAAAACAAAAATAAAGAAAAGATTGTTTGACGGAATTTAATAGCTAAATGTCTTGATAATTTCGGTGGAATATATATTTTCAACAACACATATGGCAGTGCCCATGATTTTCTTCGTATCTTGATATAAAACATTTAGTGCATTTCTTTGAATTTATCGTGCAGTGCAATCCACATGACCTACAAGGGAGTGTTGTCAGATCCTATAGCAGAGAGTATCAAAGCGTAATTAGGATATGATTTTAATGAGATTGTTATTAGCCATAATCACTTGTAATAGGCAAGGCTCCAGTTCTAGGTTAAACCTTTGCAAAAAAGAAACAATTCAAACAATATGAATCGGAGAGTTATGGGCTTTCTCCAGATGTATTTATCAGATCATGATGTAAATATGTACAAAGTTTTATTGTTGTAGACACAATACTTTCAAAATTATTAGCCACAATCACTTGTCAGCTAAATGTTAATGGACAGACAGACAAACATTGTCCTGACACAATACATCCCTTCTAAAGACGGTCATATAAAAATAAATTGGGAAATCTATATTTTGAAATTTTGAAAAATCCTTATTCTCCATCATGTCATCAATATCACTTATAGTTTTCAAGAAGTAGTCGCTAGAGAAAGTCCCATATCAATATCACTTATAGTTTTCAAGAAGTAGTCGCTAGAGAGAGAAAGTCCCATATCAATATCACATATAGTTTTCAAGAAGTAGTCGCTAGAGATAGTCCCATATCAATATCACTTATAGTTTTCAAGAAGTAGTCGCTAGAGAAAGTCCCATATCAATATCACTTATAGATTTCAAAAAGTAGTCGCTAGAGAAAGTCCCATATCAATATCACTTATAGTTTTCAAGAAGAAGTTGCTAGAGAAAGTCCCATATCAATATCACTTGTAGTTTTCAAGAAGTAGTCGCTACAAACTTGTCTTCTAAAAATCTATTTTAAGCTGTCGTGGCCATCTTGAATTTCCGGATGACCTGAAGTTTTGCTAGGATCAATTAGACATCAAACGCAACATTCCTGTGAAGTTTCACAAAAATCCGTCAAGTAGTTTCAGAGGGGTAGTCGCTACACGCTTTTACTATACAACTCCATGTGAACAAAGATGGCTGCTGGCAGCACTGTTTAATGACAAATCAGAATGATTTGGACAACGACAATCACCATGTAATGCTGTTCATTTTAGAAAAAGTTCCATTCGATATCACTTGTAGTTTTCAAAAAGTAGTGGCTATAGTTTTTTTTTTTAAAAAAACAATTTTCAGCGCCACAGCCATCTTGGATTTCCAGCCTACTTGAAATTTTGCTAGGATCAATTAGACAACAAGAGCAACATTCCTGTGAAGTTTTATGAAAATCCATAGCGTAGTTTCAGAGGAGGTCGCTACAAGTTTTTATTATATAACTCCATGTAAACAAAGATGGCAGCCATGTTTAATGTCAAATCAAACAATTTTCAACAAGGATCAACGTCATGTCATGCTGATCATTTTAGAAAAAGTCCCATATCAATATCACTTATAGTTTTCAAGAAGTAGTTTTTTGCCAGGATCAACAAGACATCAAGAGCAACATTCCTGTGAAGTTTCAGAGTAGTTGCTACAAAAAAGTTTATGAATGGTCGCCACGGTGATCAGTAGAGCTAAAAACAAGTTAACCAAGAATTTCTTTATTTTTTTTTAGGAAATACCGTTTTTAGTGGGTTGTTAGAAAAATAGTAGACAATCTTTTTTATGGTCAGCCTAATACACAAGACTGCTATACGGTTATTTTACACACCTGCATGTTGGAAGGGAAATTTATGGAACTGTTGGACATCACCATACGGACAGGGCTAACACTCTTCTGTGGCGTAGTTAGCATGTTCCACGACGACATATTCAATTCTGCTGCTGCTGTGGTGGGTAGTGAATAAACGTATGTAGGAGGCTCTCGCACCAAACTGTTTACCAAGTTATTACTACTGCCCTTACCTTGGAACGCAACTGCAATAGAAGCAACAACATTTTTTGTTTTAAATTTATTAGAAAGATATAATTAAATTTTTATTTAATGGCTCATCAACTAATTATTTCGGTTACTTTAGAGCGGCCGGTAGAGAGAGGGTACTATTAGGAATCTTTCATGGGCATCAGGAATTTCAACACCAGATAAATGACAGCGGAATGTGCCGAAAAACTTGCCAGCCATCTGCCATTCTACTAGACCAAACACCTTAAAACTGTTTTTACAGAGATTTGGTTTTGATTAAAGGTTTTCCTTTTTTTGTCCTTTTTTTTGCATACCGTTGGCATTTTGGATACTGATGTCGCCATTATTCAAGTTTTGTAGTGTTACATGCACATCTGATGTTATTGATTTTATTGCTGATAGAACATGTATTTTATCTACATGGGTAAGGCTAGAGGTTTTTTTGTTGAGAAAAACAGATGTCTCCCCCGACTACACAACCTAGTTAAAATAAGTTTGATAGTGTATAGTGCGCAACCTTGTTAAGGTTTGTTTAGAAGTAGATAGGAAACATTTTTGGATAGCATTACGGATTTTTAGAAAAGTGTTGAAAAAAACAAGAAATCCGTGGATTCACACGTCTCGCCGAATGGGGGCTGGACTTAAAAATAAAAACGTCAATGGTGCTTAGATGGAAGTTTGTAAACATTTTAGTAACTAAAAACAATGCAGTTTGCCGTTTGCTTTTGCTGAGATGACATTTCAGTGCATTTCTTTAAAAACAAAATGCCATTCTATTCAAAACAAGAGGCCCAAGAGGGCCTGTGGATGCTCTACTGGCTAAAACGGCTCTTATATCAAGGGTTGTCGACATAAAATTCCCATCATTATTTTTTTTAAATATTGCAAAATGAATAAAATTAAATAAAAATGTGTGTGTGGGTGGGGGGGGGGAGGGTATATTAACATTCTAAACAAATATGGTAAAGATCAGATAAAAAATGAAGTAACTACAGATTTAACAAAGGAAAATACAATATAGCATTTTTCAACAAATCAAGGGCCATAACCTGTCGTTACTAACAATATCTAGCTGGTTTTCAAACTTGTCCAAGATTTCATTGATATACCATGCCTTGCACAACTAGACATCATATTGAGGCTTCCTGCCAAATTTTGTAGAAATCCAACAAGCCGTTTAGGAGGAGTAGCGCCAACAATAATTTTAACATAAAAATGTCAAAGTGCCATAACTCCGTCATAAATAAGCGAACTGGAACAAAAGCGCAACATGCACAACTAGACATCTAACCGATGCTTCCTGCCAAGTTTCGTCGAGATCCAACAAGGCATTTAGGAGAAGAAGCTCCGAAAAGAAATTTAAAAGTAAAAATGTCAAGAGGCTGTAGCTTTATAAAGAAGAGGCCCAAGAGGGCCTGTAGACGCTCTACTGTGTAAAGATGTCATATTTAGCCTTTTCCTATATAAACTTTGGGTCGCCACAGCGGCCATTTTGTTTATACAGTCGATTTCGGTTATTAGCATAGCCGATTTGTCAAGAAAATATATGCGATTAACCGGAGTATTCGAATAACCGAAACTGAACACTTTATACATGTAGCGGTGCACGTTTCTACTTTCGTTTTACTGTTCTGTTAATACTTACATAGATACTCCATAAAAGAGAGTTAATTCTATGCAAGATGTTTGATAGGATTATTATTGTGCATATCCATTTTGTATTTAACGTTATTTGATAGATTTTACGCAATATTTATGCGTATTTGTTTTCTTTCAACCTGCGTCGCTTTGCTATTGTTTGTAGTGTGAATTACACAGCCATGATAATAACACAAAAGCTTATTTTATTTTTCATTTATTAAGTAACCTCTATGAGCTACTCAATGTCATATGCATCTCTACCGTCACTACCAAACTGAGAGCAGTAAATAATTAACAACACATTGCTTTACATTGCGTACAAACTTATTATTAAATCGTGTATGCTTATTGGTGAGCGATCGTCATGGCGTGGAAGCTTTACGGAAACCGCACAAAATGGCAAACTCTCTCGGCAAGCCAATTAGCACCTTTTGTCAATCAATTTGCCTCGGGCTTATCTCTGTGACCGCGTCAATCAATTAACAGTTGCAAAATACAGGTAAATTTGACTTTCAGTATGCAATTAGCCAGATATTCGTTATGCAATTATCCGGAATGTGACAAAAACATATGCGATTATACGGGTTTTTTTACATGCAAAAGAATACGAATGGTTTTGTGTTTCAAAAATTTATGCAATTAACCGAAATATGCAATTAACCGATATGCGATTAAACGGAATCGACTGTAGCAAGAAAACAAAAAACACAAACTTAATAGATGCCAACCATTGTGATAAAGTTTCAACAAAATCCTTCAAAAGGTTTCAGAGAAGATTACATATTTAACCTTTTCCTATATAACCCTATGTAAACCTTGGGTCACCATGGCAATCATTTCGATTATTCGATAACGAAAAACACAAATTTGATAGAGGCCAACCAAAGGAACATGTATATGATATTTCACTGGAATGGATTAAGCGGTTTCGGAGGAGATGTCGTTTGAAATTTCCTTAAATTCGACTTAGTTTTAGCCATGGTGGCCATCTTGGACAACTGGCGGCTGCGAAAAACACAATTCTGAGGCGCACTATCCCAAAGATCATTGTGATAAAGTTTCAACAAAATCCTTCAAGAGGTTTCAGAGAAGATGTCAATTTTAGCCTTTTCCTATATAACTCTATGTAAACTGTGGGTGGTCGTGGCGGCCATTTTGATTATTCGAAGATAACAAGGCCAACCCAAGGAACATGTATATGATATTTCACTGGAATGGATTTAGTCGTTTCGGAGGAGATGTCGTTTGAAATCTCTTTAAATTTGACATAGTTTTAGCAATGGCAGCCATCTTGGATGAATGGCGGCCACGAAAAACACAAATCTGAGAGGGACTATCCCAAATATCATTGTGATTAAGTTTCATCAAAATCCTTCAAGAAGTTTCAGAGAAGATGTCATTTTTAAACTTTTCCTATATAACTCTATGTAAATTTTGGGTCGCCGTGGCGGCCATTTTGATTATTCGACGATAACGAAAAACACAAACTTAATAGAGGCCAACCCAAGGAACATGTATATGATATTTCAGTAGAATGGAATCAGTGGTTTCGGATAAGATCTAAATTTGACCTAGTTTTAGCTATGGCGGCCATCTTGGATGACTGGCGGCCGTGAAAAACAATGTGACCTTGACCCCAATGACCTCAATTGCAATTCCAAGCTTCATTTCCATATAAGCTACATTCACAGCAAATTTCATCGCAATATCTCATTGCTAACAAAAACAAGAGGTCAATGACCTTGAAGCTCTACTGATAGGTTTTTGATAGCCATATCAACATTCCTGTGAAGTTTCAAGAAAATCCGTCCGAGTAGTTTCAGAGGAGTGGTCGCTACAAGTTTTTACTAGATAACTCTATATAAACAAAGATGGCCGTTGACAGCCATGTTTAACATTGAATCAAAACGATTTTCGACAAGGACCAACATCATGTCATGCTGATCATTTTAGAAAAAGTCCCATATCAATATCACTTACAGTTTTCAAGAAGTAGTCGCTACAAACTTTTTTTAAAAAATCCGTTTTTAGCCATGGCGGCCATCTTGAATTTCCGGCCGACCTAAAAAAATCTGGGATCAATTACACATCAAGAGCAACATTCCTGTGAAGTTTCATAAAAATTCGTAAAGTAGTTTCAGAGGAGTAGTCACTACAATTTTTTACTATATAAATCTATGTAAACAAAGATGGCCGCTAGCGGCCATGTTTAAAGTCGCATCGAAATAAATTTCGGCAAGGATCATCATCATGTCATGCTGATCATGCTAGAAAATGTCCCAAATCAATATCACTTAGTTTTCAAGAAGTAGTCGCTACAAATTTATTTATTTTAAATCTGTTTTTAGCCGTGGCGGCCATCTTGAAATTCTGGCCAGCCTGAAATTTTGCTAGGATCAACTAGACATCAAGAGCAACATTCCTGTGAAGTTTCATGAACATCCGTCAAGTAGTTTCAGAGAAGTAGTCGCTACAAGTTTTTACTATATAACTCTATGTAAACAAAGATGGCCACTGGCAGCCATGTTTTAACGTCGAATCAAAATAATTTTCAACTAGGATCAACATCATGTCATGCTGATCATTTTAGAAAAAGTCCCATATCAATATCACTTATAGTTTTCAAGAAGTAGTCGCTACGAACTTAATTTTTAAAAATCTATTTTTAGCTGTGGCGGCCATCTCGAATTTCTGGTGGACCTGAAATTTTGCTAGGATCAATTAGACATCAAGAGCAACATTCCTGTACAGTTTCATGAAAATCCACCAAGTAGTTTCAGAGGAGTAGTTGCTACAAGTTTTTACTATAGAACTCTATGTAAACAAAGATGGCCACTGGCAGCCATGTTTAACGTCGAATCAAAACGATTTTTGACAAGGACCAACATCATGTCATGCTGATCATTTTAGAAAAAGTCCCATATCAATATCACTTATAGTTTTCAAGAAGTAGTCGCTACAAACTTGTATTTTAAAAATCTATTTTTAGCTTTGGCGGCCATCTTGGATTTCACATCACCATGAATTTTTGCTAGGATCAACTAGACTTCATGGGCAACATTTCTGTAAAGTTTCATGAATATCCATCCAGTAGCTTCAGAGGAGTAGTCGCTACAAATAAAAGTTTACGGACAAACGGACGGACAGACGGACGACGGACGCCGCACCACGGCATAAGCTCGCTGATCTCTGATCAGTCGAGCTAATTATAGAGCAAAAATCATTTTTCCATTTTTAGTAACATCAAATTTTGGACGCCTTAGGCAGGGCCATTTTTGACTCTGGGGATTTCATTTGTACAAACCTGGTAGTACATGTGTTGGAGATCATTAATTAAGAAACAACTTTCAAAATCTGTTGAAACGGTTTTTGAGCAGATCTTTTAAACTTTCAACATTTTGTGGTAAAAACAGCCATCTTGGATGTTGCGTTGTGTGAAGTTTGGTCAACATCATCCAAGAGGTTTATGTGGAGAAGTCGTTTAAGCAAAATTTAACGGACGGACGACGACAACAGACGGATGGACGGACAAAAAGCAGTCACAATAGGTTAGCTAAAAATAGAACTAGAAGCTCTATTGCTTGCTGTTCAGCATATAAACGGTAGGTAATGCCAGGACTGGTCAGCCTGAAGTTAGTATAGTAACTGGGTGGGGTAGCATGTCATGGCGTGGTATTCCAGTGTGGCCGCACTATGTAGTTAAAAATTAAGTTGAGCATTGAGCTCACTTCTACAAGTAAACACTGTCGTGAAATGTTCAACCCATAAATACATTTAACCTTTAACCTGACATCATACTCATTGTGTTTTACCAATCGAGTCAAAAGATGATATTTTTTTAGAACATATTAACAAGTGCTGTCGGAGACTATAAAAATCCATCAAATACGAAATAGGGAAATTTCACCTAAGTATCAGAATTGAAAGCAGGGAGGAGGCTCTGCCGAGTTCTGATCCCAAGGGTGAAATCGGATCCCAAATCGGATCCCAAGGGTGAAATCGGATCCCAGGAGTGAAATTTTCATATCTCACATGGATAAACTCATGATGGATTATTTTTCTTCCATTATGCGCGGAGTACAGGCATATTTCAATGACTGAATTTGATTTAATGTGACGTCATGACGTTTCATGTAAGAGTCACATGTCATGTAAGATATATGGGGAAAAACCTATCTCATATGACCAGAAATGGGAGAATATAAGAATCTTTCATGTGTGTGAGGTTCAGTTAGTAAAATTCCATCCCGAGGGATGACTGTTGTGGGCGGTACCGAGGCTCTGCCAACACGAGTCATGTAGGGCAAGGTTCCCGGATTCATTCCTACATTCATGTATCATTTCTGTCTGGAATGGCTATATATAACCCAAGATAATGATTGTGTTGATGAAAAGATAAACAACAATTTCATTTAACAATTTGCAAAATAACTGCAGTTAGTCTGAATCTAATTCCTCCCAGAAGGAGGAAAAAATATTTCAATCCTATTTAATGTATAGGCACTGGTAACATGCAGGAAAAGGGATGGTTGAGATATCACGGATGTTTATCAACTTTCATTCAGCCACATATTAAATCGTCATTTGCTACCAAAGTACCCTAGATTGCACTGTTAAATTCAGGACACTATATCATAAAGATCATGCAATTCAGAAGATAAAAATATTACGAGCTTTCTGTTTAAATTATTGCTTCATTTCCTTTTTAGACGCGAATTACATTTCGGCAGAAGCACATGCGTTTTTCTTGGAACTAAACAAAGATTACATGTTGATATTTAATGAACATGCGGGTATAGAATGCAAAACTGGCAAAAACGTGAAATGCAAAAGTTTTTGTGACAATTTTCCTTTGAAATAAATGCATGACATTCGTCGACACAGTGTTTGATGTGCGATACTGTTACTGATATGCTGCAGGCAGTTAGGAAAATATAGCCATGGTATCACATTTTTTTTTACTCTATTGAAATTCAATAAACCTTTGAGGTTACCTTTTAAAACAATCTCACAGCGATCACCTGAGTGTAAGTTTTTTTTTATGGAAGACTGTTCACACAACATATTACATGTAGCATGAACCCACCTCACACCCCCTACCACCCCCCACTGCCCGACCATATTTTTTTATAGCGGTAAGTAAATTGCGACAATGATGATGCAATTCAATTATTATACCAGTCCCGTTGCTTAGCAATGATCGTTTCCGTTTTCGATTTTCAAAGCATACATCTTCTTGGCATTGAAAGTTGTCGTATCAAAATCAAGCATATGAAGTCAAAAACACATAAATATCAAGATAAATGTTTTACTTTACTTGTTGCGAAGAAATAAATTCAAAATTGATTGAATATACAAGCATTTTACCTGCGACCCACATTCGCGGATTACACAAAATGTCCGCCATGTATCATCATGTTGTTTTTTTCACAGCATATTTCCCTCCGGCCATAAGCTTGATTCTTACAAATGTTAAGTTTGTTTGAAATTATTATTTTAAAACTAAGATAGATGATGCATATTCTACAATTCGAAAGATTTCAATGGATGAAAATATACTATTGTTGGAAAGGGTTTTCCTGGAATACATATCACGTGATACCTCTAATTTTAAACTTCCAATCAAAATTGAGCGCACCAGTGAGAGTTTTTCCGGAAACCTTAATATTTTATGACGACTGAGTACCTGTATCTGCAGGTCTCTATGTGTACCAAAGAAACACAACAGACAATAGACTTGTTTTATGCAACTTTAATTCTGACAGTGCTTTTATATATAAAAATAACAACAAAAAACACGACCTAACGACCCCCGGATTTTTGGGCATTTAACAGAAAACATCACTTTTTCTTTTTTATGCCTAAAGTGGAAAAAACAATGCGATTTCAAAATATAGTGGGGACAGTATATTAGGCAGAAATTGAAGAATTGGGTGTGCAAATATGCAAAAGAGGTATATTCTTCTATAAATGTATCCCAAACATAATAATGTTGAGAAAGTTAGAGGGGGGAAGTAATGTTCAGGAAAAAAAATAATATATATTTCTTTTTTTAAGGGAATTTTCTCAGCCAAAGAGGGGAAAAAAGTAGTCTGTTTTGCTAGGGGAAAGGGCCGAATATCAGCCCCTGTTTATGAAGTAAAAAAGCCCTGATATTCGATGCAAATACTTCCATTTTAACCGGCTCTAGAATATTAGAAGCTCAATATTTAAATATGAACCTACGCTAGAATATTAGAAGCAAACACTTCCATTTTAACCTGCTCTAGAATACTGGAAGCTAAACACTTCAATCTGAACATGCTCTAGAATATAAGAAACAAACACTTCCATATAAACCTGTTAGAAGCAAACACTTCCATATGAACCTGTTCTAGAATATTGGAAGCTTTACACCTATGAACCGGCTCTAGAATATCAGAAGCTAAACACTTTCATATAAATCTGCTCTAGAATATTAGAAGCTAAACACTTTCATATAAATCTGCTCTAGAATATTAGAAGCTAAACACTTTCATATAAACCTGCTCTAGAATATCGGAAGCTAAACACTTTCATATAAATCTGCTCTAGAATATAAGAAGCTAAACACTTCCATATAAACCTGCTCTAGAATATTAGAAGCTAAACACTTTCATATAAATCTGCTCTAGAATATAAGTAGCTAAACACTTTCATATAAATCTGCTCTAGAATATCAGAAGCTAAACACTTTCATATAAATCTGCTCTAGAATATTAGAAGCTAAACATTTTCATATAAACCTGCTCTAGAATATTAGAAGCTAAACACTTTCATATAAATCTGCTCTAGAATATTAGAAGCTAAACACTTTCATATAAATCTGCTCTAGAATATCGGAAGCTAAACACTTTCATATAAATCTGCTCTAGAATATTAGAAGCTAAACATTTTCATATAAACCTGCACTAGAATATTAGAAGCTTAACACTTTCATATAAATCTGCTCTAGAATATCAGAAGCTAAATACTTTCATATAAATCTGCTCTAGAATATTAGAAGCTAAACATTTTCATATAAACCTGCTCTAGAATATTAGAAGCTAAACACTTTCATATAAATCTGCTCTAGAATATTAGAAGCTAAACACTTACATATAAACCTGCTCTAGAATATTAGAAGCTAAACACTTTCATATAAACCTGCTCTAGAATATTAGAAGCTAAACACTTTCATATAAATCTGCTCTAGAATATTAGAAGCTAAACACTTCCATATAAACCTGCTCTAGAATATTAGAAGCTAAACACTTTCATATAAATCTGCTCTAGAATATTAGAAGCTAAACACTTTCATATAAATCTGCTCTAGAATATTAGAAGCTAAACACTTCCATATAAACCTGCTCTAGAATATTAGAAGCTAAACACTTTCATATAAATCTGCTCTAGAATATTAGAAGCTAAACACTTTCATATAAACCTGCTCTAGAATATTAGAAGCTGAACACTTTCATATAAATCTGTTCTAGAATATTAGAAGAAAACACTTCCATTTTTAACCTGCTCTAGAATATTAGAAGATTAAGGATTCAATATGGAGCTGCTCTACAATATTAGATGCTAAACATTTAACAAGAGGCCCAAGAGGGTCTGTGGACGCTCTACTGGCTTATATGGCTCTTATAACATCAATGAAGCGAGTGACCATCGTCTTAAAGAGGCAAAATATATCATTTTTAACTAAATCAAGATCCATAACTCTGCCATTACTGCTCCGATCTGGCTGGTTTTCAAACTTGGCCAGTAGAGATAATAATAAAAAAAAAAAATTAAAAAAAAAAAATAAAATAAAAAAAATAAAAAAAAAAAAATATATATATATATAAAATTAATAAAAGAAAAAAATGCCAAAAAATCTGGCAAAGTTTGGTAAAGATCAGATGAAAAATGAAGGCCCTATCGCCTTAACAAGGCAAAATATAGCATATTTAACAAAATCAAGGGCCATAACCCCGCTGTTACTGGTCCGATTTGGCTGGTTTTCGAACTTGTCCGACCTTTTATTTACATTAACAATATGGTAAAATTTGGTAAAGATGGATGAAAAATGAATTGAATTGGGGTTTTAAGGCGCACCAACACATGAAAAGGTTATATGGCACCTAACAGGCATGAACATGCCAGGCTCATCTTCCATGTACATCGAGATACAATATAGAAAATGGGCCTAGAACCTTCTCACCCTGAACTGCAGAGTTGCTGAAAAATGAAGGCCCTATCGTCTTAACGATACAAAATATAGCATTTTTAACTAAATCAAGGGCCATAACTCCGCTGTTACTGGTCCGATTTGGCTGATTTTCGAACTTGTCCAACCTTTTATTTACATTAACAATATGGTAAAATTTGGTAAAGATCGGATGAAAAATGAAGGCCCTATCGTCTTAACGAGGCAAAATATAGCATTTTTAACTAAATAAAGGGCCATAACTCCGCTGTACTATTCTGATCTGGCTGGTTTTCGAACTTGTTTGAGCTTTCATTGACATCAACACTCTGTAAAAGTTTGGTAAAGATCAGATAAAAAATGAAGGCCCTATCGTCTTAACGAGGCAAGATATAGCATTTTTAACTAAATCAAGGGGCATAAATCCGCTGTTACTGGTCCGAACTGGTTGGTTTTCGAACTTATCTGAGATTTTATTGACAATAACAATCTGGTAAGGTTCGGTACAGATCGGATGAAAAATGAACGCCCTATCGTCTTAACGATGCAAAATATAGCATTTTTAACTAAATCAAGGGTCATATCTCCACTGTTACTGGTCTGACTTCGCTGGTTTTCGAACTTGTCCGACCTATCATTGACATTAACTATCTGGTAAAGTTTGGTAAGGATCAGATGAAAAATGAAGGCCCTATCGTCTTAATGAGACAAAAATTAACGACGGACGGACGACGAACGACGGACAGACATTCTAACAATTATAGTCTTAAGTGGCTAATTCAATGCAAAACTGATAGCCACATAAACCCAAATTAGCCACATAAATTCAAAATTGGACATGTTTTATGTGACTAATTACTTCCTAACCCTAATGACACAGAGTCCAAAGCACTAAGTGGCTAGACACCTAAGTACCATTTTGTTCGTCCGGACGGACTGACGGACAACGGACGGACAACTCGGCATCCCATAAGCTCTGCTGGCCGAATCTGCTGGCCTTCGGCCAGTAGAGCTAAAAATGAACCTACTCTAGAATATTATAGGCCAAATACTTTCATATAAACCTATTGGACAGCAAAGAAACATATTATTAATAAGAAAATATGAATATTTGCATTATACTTGGACGCAAATTCATGGTCACGTGAATAAATCAAAGACCCGGTGATTCGCGAACTTAGTCACGTGGAAATAATGTGATTTACAGTATTGAGCAGAAACTATTTTTCTTTTTTTAGTAACAGTGACCTTAACCTTGACCCAGTGAGCAAAATTGCAATCCCAACCTTCCTTTCCATATATGCTACCTACCACGCGTTTCATCGCAATACCTCTTTCCTAACAAAAGTTATTGAGAGGAAACTAAAAGTTTGACGCCACACGCCTGCATGCACGCCTGCCTAACGACATACGCCAATCTAATAACCAGAGTTTTCCAAGGAAAACCTAGTTAAAAACTTCAATATGAACCTGCTCTAGAATATTCAGGGATGAGAATGAGAAATTTCATTTTCAGAGGAAAATAGCCGGGGTCCAGTGCGGAGCCCTGCTCAGGGGATTCCAGAGCATTTTTAGCATTACAAATCTGCTAGATTGCACTAAAATGTGCTTTAAAACAGTTAAATAAGAATACTTACATGTATAGACTGTACTTGAGACAATCCAAGTTAATATGTCAAATAGTAAAAACAAATCACAAAGTTCATCTGAAGTTCAAACAGTAAGATTTTCATTTCAAAGTCTCCTTTGGCACTGTCTTTAGCAATGTTTTTAGTCAATGCATTTATTTACAAAAAAAGCCATAGAACAGTCATCAAAGTTCACACATCATGTGGGACTGTTCTATGGCTTTTTTGTAAATAAATGCATTGACTAAAAACATTGCTACATATGTCTTGTCATGACCATTTGTCTAAATGTACTACTGACATGTGTGTACACCATGTATTGTGTGTCTATTGACAAAGCTTTCTTTTCTTTGCCAATGCCTCTGTTTTATTTTGCAAGTAATTTCTAGTAGTTTTGTTTTCAAAATATTGACAAGCTTTGAAGTAAACAAACTACCTTCATTTCTTCCTTTTTTTTTCTTCAAATGACCAGATATTATCCCAAAATTGCTATTTATTTTATTTATTAAGGCACAAACTTAAATCAAATGATAATCAAAACAACTATACTTACTTACGCAAAACAAACAAACTCTTGTGTCACGATGAGAACATCGCGTCTTGAACAATACTATACACAAACTGCCAATATTAACAAACTTTCCAGTTCAACTGCTTTAAGTTACATTCTCCCATCCCAATTATCTCCCAATTACTGATTAATCCACAACAACCCGACATAATCCAATCAACTCGTAATAATTGCAATTTGTTATCGCACCTTCTGCATACTGCATAGATCAGTCACGTGTTACTTGTGTGTATTGTTTGACACGAGTTTATGAATTTGTGTACGGTGGTGCGCATAAGGGTTTTAAAGGCGGTGTTTGCCTTCAGATCAAAGCACCGCGCTCTGGTTTTTAAGCATAGCGGCGCAGTTTAGGCACCGCGGGACTATAGCAACTCCCCAGTCAGAACAGGTGCTCCGACAGTGTATTACGTGCGGTGAAAGAACAGATTTTGCATCCTTACATATCCCTAAATATTTTCTCACCGGATTTCGACGTTTCAGAAAATTGACCCCTGGGGCTATAAAATCCGCGGATCCGAGGAAAATTCTCATCCCTGAATATTAGCAACTAAACACTTTAATATGAACCTGCTCTAGAATATTACAATCAAACTAGAAATGTGTTCATGGGACACGGACGCCCTCACTGAAAACAATCAGTGTAAAACGTAAAATTTGACGAAAAAGGAGCCATAACTCCAGTAATTCTGGGTCAATTTTGACGCCGAATCGATATGCACATCTTCACATTATAGGTAAGCATCCTGTAAAGTTTCGAAGCAATCGGTTGAAAGGTGTGAGAGGAGATAGACACACAAGATATTTTCACGTAAAATTCGACGAAAAAGAGGCCATAATTCCGGTAATACTGGGGCAATTTTGAAGCCGAAACGATATGCACATCTTGACATTATAGGTAAGCATCCTGTTAAGTTTGAAAAGAAACGGAGGAAGACTGGAGATAGATACAAGATATGTTAACGTAAAATCTGACCAAAATGTTACCACAACTTCGGTAATACTGGGTCGATTTTGACTCCAAAACGATATGCACATTTTGACATCATAGGTAAGCATCCTGTAAAATTTCGAAGCAATCGGTTGAAAAGTGTGGAAGGAGATAGACACACAAGATATTTACTAGTAAAATTTGATGAAAAAAGAGGTCATAACTCCGGTAATACTGGGTCGATTTTGACGCCGAAACGATATGCACATCTTGACATCATAGGTAAGCATTGTGTTTCGAAGCAATCGGTTGAAAACTGTGGAAGAATATAGATACACAAATATTTCGGGACAGATGGGAAGACGTACGTATGGAGGGACGGACATGGCTATATGCCCCCATTCGGTGGTGGAGGCATAAAAACTTATGAATACAATATCACTCTATGTAAAACAAGAGGCCCAAGAGGGCCTGTGGACACTCTACTGGCTAAAGATAAAGTTTTCGCACAAGGGTCATAACTATTTCAAATACTGTTCAATGGTGATGATATACGCAACTAGGCTTGGTACTGATTGTCCCTGACAAGTTTCGTTGAAATCCAGCCAGAGGTTCAGGAGAACTAGTCTGTACAAAGTTAGTGTATTAAAACCTTTAATGGGTCATAACTCTGCCAAAATTCATTCAACCAGAACACGGTAATGACAGGTGCAACTAAGCTTGGTACTGATCATCCCCATCAAGATTCGTTGAAATCCAGCAAGGAGTTCAGAACAGACTAATCTGGACAACGTTTCTCTGGTAAAACCTTTAAAGGGCCAAAACTCTGCCAAAAATCATTCAACCCGAACATGGCGACGATATGCAGAACTAGGCTTGATATTGATCATCCTTATCAAGTTTCATTAAAATCCAGCCAGGGGTTCAGGAGAACTAGCCCGGAAAATGTTTGTGTATTAAAAACCTTTGAAGGGCCATAACTCCACCAAAAATCTGTTAACCGGAATGCGACGATGATATGCACAACTAAGCTTGGTGCTGATCATCCCTGTAAAGTTTCCTTGAAATGTGGGGAGATGTTCAGGAGAATAGTCAAGAAAAAGTTTGTGTATTAATACCTTTAAAGGACCATAACTCTACCAAAACTCATTCAACTGGAACATGGCAAAGATTTTCACAACTAGACCTGGAACTGATCATAACTTAAACGTTTTATTTAAATCCAGCCAGGGTTCAGGAGAACTAGTCAGGACAAAGTTTGTGTATTAAAACCTTTAAAGGGACATAACAGGGGTCGAATTTCACAATTTAGCCACTAGCTAAAAATATCCAGTGACTAAAAAATCTACTAGCTAAAATTGGTTCTCACTAGCATTTTTATTCAAGTAATAACGGGATGTAAATTCTGTTTCAAAATAGTGTTTTAGTATGTGTTGGACGTTTATTATGTGATAACTGACTATATACTAGACTGTCACTTTACAGTACTGTTTACTGCACTGTTTCATTTGTTTGTTATAATTTATTATTGATTATTGTGTTGATAATAAGGTAATTTTCCTGTATGAAACTATGAATTGTGAACCTTACCTTTCTCCGCGTTCGCTCGACTCCATCTCGTGATGTCATTTTGTCTTTGGACGCTCTACTGGCTAACACGGCTCTTATTACATCAATGAAGCGAGTGACTGCCATTAAAAAACAGCTTTTTTAACTAAATCAAGGGCCATAATTAAAGAATCTGGTAAAGTTTGGTAAAGATCAGATGAAAATGAAGGCCCTACCGTATTAACGAGGCAAAATATAGCATTTTTAACTAAATCAAACTTATAAAGGCAATGCATGCCAAAGTTATATAACAGTAGTTCACTGCGTCGCTCACAATCATGAGCTTGCTGTTTGTGATACCAAGAAAGATTGTGCATATCTGAAACGGTTTGAGGAAGTTTTGAAAGGGATTTTTCACTTTTATTACTATTCACCAAAAAAACGTAGAGAACTTTTTGAAATTGCAAATAACCTTGACCAGAAACTAAAACACTTTGGTGGGATACAGCAGATTCGATGGGTGGCAAGCCAAAAAAGAGCATTGAAAGCTCTTCTTGATAACCTGGAAATAACATGCATACATCTTGAGGACATTGCCCATAAAAGTGACGAAAACGGTGCTAAGGCAAAGGGTTACCTGAAAGAGTTGAAAACTGACAGATTCCTGAGATTCTTGAACTTTTTGATAGACTGGACGGATCTTCTAAGTGACCTTTCAAAAATCTTTCAGGTTTGAAATTTTGATGTCACATTATTTGTTGAAATTAAATAACAATCATGCATTTATAAATGAACAATATGTAATGGTACTGAATCAATCAATAGCACAAATAAGTCAGTATACATTTATGATTAGTCATAAATCATTTTGAACGAAGTTTCATTCATCAATCAATAAATTATGTGTTAAATAAAACTGTTTCTTTCATTTCAGGAAAAGCATTGTTTAGTCTCTGTTGTTAGTCAGAAGATTGATGACTTAAAGGAGAAGTTTGCTCACATGAAAACCAGAAGGGGGAAACATTTGAGAAAGTTTGAACGTGACTGTGTTGATGGCAACTATAGGGGTGTTACAATAACCAGAGAGCAAAGACAAGGCCAACCTAGAGGGGATGGACCTGATGCAATTAATGGTGACATTGATGATTTACTGACAGATTCAATATTTTTCCTAGAAGAACGTTTCATAAAGTATCTAGGTGGTGAGCCTCACTCATTTTTCAATGTGTTCAATTATAACTTGTGGCCAGATAAAGACAATGAGGCTGAGCAATTTAGAAATTATGTTGAAGAACAAATTGAGAGTTTGGTGAATCTGTATGATCCTCTTTTAACAGATGAAGAGTGTGAAAATGCTGTGGACCAGTGGTTAGATATTAAACTGTTTGTTAACAGAAACAAGAAACGAACCATGTTAGAGACATATGAGAATGTTATGACTGTTCTCCCTTACAGTGAAGATTATGAGAAAATGAAATACATTTTGCCTTTTGTTAACATTATGTTAACAATCTCACCATCTACAGCTGAGTGTGAGCGTGGATTTAGCTCAATGAACAGGGTGAAATCTCAAGGCAGGTCTTCGATGGCACAGGCAACTCTCCAGAATCTCCTGAGAGTCAATGTTGATAGTCCGAAATCGAATGATTTCTCATCCACAAACAGTGTTATTCACTGGTTAAACTCGGGCAGAGGCACAAGACACACGCTGGGACACAGATGTCCAGGTCCAAGGGGGCCAATGATTAGGAATATTATTTCAGATTCAGACAGTGATTGACTAAGGACTATGAGTCATGTATTGTAAAATGAAAACTGTTATCATCATGATTATTGTGCTACTTTTATTCATAAAAATTACATATAAAATTAAAATACAGTGTTGGTTTTAGTTAATAAACACATATCATGATATAACTTGTTTTTTGTAGGACGAGTAGATTTTTTGAAGTACGAGTAAGATTTCCAATCCACTCGTCCTACAGGACGAGTAGGCTATTAATTTTTTTCCCTGCCCTGAGTAATTCATTACTTCTCCACCCTCACCTTTACGAAAGCGATAAATGACACACCATATTCTATTTAAATCTCACAAATTCTCTAAATATGACCAAATCCTGACCCAATTCAGCCTAACTTTTATCTGGCCCAATATGCACATTTATCGCATAACTTACGACGTGGGAGTGGAATAACACCATTTTATATTTTCGATATACCACTAGTTATATAAGTATGCAAATAAGCGTAGTATGCGCGGTCAAAAAAAATTGATAATGACTATGATCCAATTCCCACGGTTTATGTCGGTTTCTCATGTTAAAGCGACAGGCAAAATGCAATAAAAGTTGATTTGTGAGTGATGTGATAAATAGAATCTAACATTCGTTCTCATTCATTATTGAATTTATTAAACTTGTTAGCAAAAATGATATAATGCTTGGCAAGAGCCTCGCATTATACATTTTGCCAACTCGTTTAATAAATTCAATAATGAATGAGTACTCAGTAAGATCCTCTATGTATATATTTATAGGATTTCTATGAACCCTGTTATGTTTGAGATGTTATATACCTTGCCTTTTATTCATCTTTGTAATTCTTGATTGTTTTGATGTATGTTTTTTGTCGACTGTGGTCCTTGAATGCTACATTTCCTGTGCAACTTTTATATCTACTTTTTCAGCTATCAATTTCAAGTTTTAAATAAATGACTCGCGTTGTTTTCACCAGGAGGCAGTGACAAATATGAAGTATTAAATATGTGACTCACGTTTTATCCACCAGTAGAGGCAGTGTCTGTGTGGTAAGGCCGTGGACAAACACGAGCAGCGTTTCCACGGACACATCCTTATTCTCCATCAGCCCAATCACCACCCTTTTCAACACATCCTGGACCTTCCTCGCAGCCTTGTGACTGTGGGTTGTATCGAGGACCTGTTATAACACCAAGTTTAGTTTGGTTCAAATAATATTGTTTTGGTTACTTTTCTTAAATGGCATTGCCTCCAGATCAGAACCAGAAAATCAATAAAATAGTTCTAAAATCTATTTTGAGAATAAATAATACCAGAAAGTTTGCACGTTGACAATAAGTGTCCCACCTATATAGCAATCAAGAAATTAAATGTTAAAGGAATTTGAATTAGCAATGTGGAACATATTAAATGTTAAAAGCTTTGATGCAAATCTTAAAAGTAAATACACTTTTAAGTGGCAAAAAGGGCCATTTGTTTGCTAAAATGCAATACAGAGTTATGGAACCTGTGTGTGTGTGAGACGGCTTGACGAAACTAAAGACATGATAAAGTTTTTGAAAAACTTTAACCTTAACCCAAAACTTTGACCTAAATTTACATATTTACATATACCTCACCACCTTCTGTGAAGGCGAAACAAAAAAGAAACTTTTGTACTTATTTGTATTTTTAATTTCCCCAGCCATGTTTTGTTTCATGAACATGTTTATGTTTATTTATATCTAAATCAATACACAACAATAGATATTTACAATTCACACATTGCAATATCAGTGAAAAGCGAGAGTAAGATTTTATTTGATGACATAGAAAACTTTGATCAGGTAAATTAATCCAGAGGTATTTATCAATTATCTGGCAATAGTTATGCAGCTCTACAATTCAGATTTACCTCATTTCCCCGTGCAGTCACGCAGTGGTAAACGTAGTATCTACGTCATGCAAATAATACTTTTTTTTACATACAACTTAGTAGCGGTTTTAAATATATGTTTCTCTCCGGCCGTATCAAGAAATGTTCATATGATGTTTAAGTTACATTTGTAAATTGATAACTACAAAAAGGGTGGCCATTCATCTTTAAATACTATAGTTTGATCAATGCATGCTTTTTCTTGTTTAATTCTGTAGTTTTAAATTCTGCCAACCGTAATTGATGTGTAGCAGCAAAGAAAGTCCATTAAAGGGATTTGCAGAAAGACAGAAAAAAACTAGATTATCTGTGTAAGTTATACCTGCTTCAGGGGTCCAATCAGGGCCATCAGAGATCCCTTGCTGATGTAGCGAGATATCAGCTCATATGACTCATAGCTTTTACTAGTGCGTGCTTTAAACACCTTGGACACGATACCAACAACCTCCTTCTCCTCTGCTACTTCTCCAAATATCTCTTCATTGAACACCTGAATAGGAAAAAGAAGAGAACATATACACGTAGTGTAAAAATCTATAGCATACTAGATATATATTTATTATAATATCTGTCGAATTAGAAAAGAACCAAAAAAAATTTCGAGCAGTAGACAGTGCTCCAGATAAGACGCGTATCTGCATAATTACGCATATCTTTTCACCAAAAAACGCATTAAAACTAAAATTAATACATATATATTGAGAACCAAATTCCCATGTACACACTTAATAGCTAAGTAGAGTGTGTCCAGTCATATTCAATACATGCTGATTGAAGTCTGAGGTACTGAATGACCATCAAGTGCCTCCAGAATTTTTACTCGTAGGTGCTTGCAAGAAAAAAGAAATGGCCTTTTTGTTGGCTGTTTGACACAAATTAATGCCATTTAAAACAGACAAGCAATGTTGAATGATGTAACGGGAAGAGGAAATATGCAATATTTTTTATAATAATGACTGAAGAGTCAATGTTTTACATTAATGATTTGTCCAAAATGTAAATGTATTTTGTTTTTTTCCAAGCGTACACAATGCATTGTGTTGAAAGTTTATCTGGAGCAATGAGTAGTACCAATTTAGGTCCAATTACATGTATTGTTCAACTCGATGGTAGGCGTGTGTTGTTTTTTCACTCACAAGCTTACGCCTGTTCATGAAAAGAACCACATGCCTATCATCTCGTGAAGGATTTCCCTATAATCGATCCTAGCATTTTAATAATCTCTAATTGTAATCTCTTGTAGACTTTTCAGACACCCGTCGATGTCGCCTGGTTTGACCGACTCCTCCATATTTTTCAACAACAGATCAAGCAATAACAGACATTGCACATGCCAGGAAAAGTATTCACACAAAAAAAAGTATGGAGCATTTTAAACAATTTTTTTTGCAGTAAAATTTCATATCAATTTATATCTGATCGAATATATTTTGTATATTTTTACAAGTAGTGGGTGTGTGTATTAAAACTTAAGAATAAAGCAAGAGATCAACTTTAAAATGTTCATTGTAAATAGATAATTTATAACTTTATTGAAAACTAGAGCAGTCGCAACAAATATACCCCAACTACCAGTCTCCCCCATTCCCCACCTTCAATTTGGATAAAGATCGAGATTGAATGGAATTTTCATGATCAGGTAATGGTGGCCTTGAACTTTGACCTACTGACCTCAAAATCAATAGGAGTCGTCCTCTGACCACAGGCAGTTCACATATGAAGTTTCATGAGATTTGCTTCAGAGGGGAAAGGTTATGGAGCGGACAAGGTTTTTCATTATCGGGTGCCAGTGTCCTTTACCTTTGACCTACTGACCTCAAAATCAATATGGGTCGTCCTCCTACCACAGGCAGTTCACCTATGAAGTTTCAGGAGATTTGCTTCAGGGGGAGAGGATTATGGTGCGGACAAGGTTTTTCATTATCGGGTCTCGGTGACCTTGACCTTTGACCTACTGACCTTAAAATCAATAGGGGTCATCCTCTCATCAAAGGCAGTCCACCCATGAAGTTTTATGAGATTTGCTTCAGGGGGAGAGGATTTATGGAGTAGACAGCACCTACAGACAGGCAGACGGACAGGGCGAAACCAGGGGTATAACAATATTTTTTATACATTATGTGTCATACTGAGTGTCATACATTATATATATATCACAACCGTGTTGTCGAAAAATGTTGCCATCGGCCCTGTGTGTGTGTGCAAAAGTTGCCTTCATCACCAAAATTGTGTTTTAAGATGTATGTTTTCCAAGATTTTCTGAGCTCCATGGGATCTGGCGTGGCCCAGTGGAAAGCATGGTGTACCTAAAATTTGGAGGACCGGGGCTCAAGCCTCACCGGTACCAATGAGTTTCATCATGTGTATTCTTTGGCCAGACACTTTCTGTTAGCCTCATCCATCAGATGAGGATGTAAACTGTCTGGTCCCATGTATCAGTCATCCTCCAAGCATGTTAAAAACAAGAGGCCCAGGTGGGCCTGTGGATGCTCTACTGGCTAACATGGCTCTTATAACATCAATGAAGCGCGAGACTGCCATTTACGTCTCTTTGAAAGTTTCGGGCAAAAAACAGCTTTCTAACTAAATCAAGGGCCATAACTCCGCCGTTACTGGTCCGATATGAATGGTTTCCGAACTTGTTCGAGCTTTCAACGACATTAACAATCTGATAAAGTTTGGTAAAGATCAGATGAACACAATAAAGCCCCTATCGTCTTGAGGCAAAATATAGCATTTTGAACTAAATCAAGGGCCATAACTTCGCTCTTACTAGTTTGATATGGCTGGTTTCCGAATTTGTCCGAGCTTTCATTGATACTAACAATCTGATAAAGGTTGGTAAAGATCGGATGAACAATGAAGGCCCTATCGTCTTAACGAGGCAAAATATAATATTTTTAACTAAATCAAGGGCCATAACTCCGCTGTTACTGGTCCGATATGGATTGTTTTCGAACTTGTTCGAGCTTTCATTGATATTAACCATGTGGTAAAGATAGGATGAAAAATGAAGGCTCTATCGTCTTAACGAGGCAAAATATAGCAATGTAGCATTTTTAACTAAATCATTGACCATAACTCCGCTGTTACTGGTCCGATCTGGCTGGTTTTCGAACTTTTCCAAGCTTTCATTGATATTAACAATGTGGTAAAGTTTGGTAAAGCCCTATCGTCTTAAAGAGACAAAAGTTAACGACGGACAACGGACGGATGACGTAAAACTCGGCATCCCA